>CM068321.1:33911359-33916359 GCA_034766995.1 Acanthacorydalis orientalis | reverse complement strand
TCATTTCACAGAACATATATTTTCTGTCGATCGTCTTGAATAACTGTATTTAAATATTTAGTTCTTTTTTCTATGTATTATAAATTAAAATTATGTACAAGAATGTATAAACTGTATTTATAAATGATTTTAATGAAAACATAATCATAATTTATCACTAAATTGTTTTATTAAAAAATGACCGATTTTTAGGATAAAATTGTAATTTAAATTATTATTTAATTCTTAAAAGAAAAATATTTCTAGACAAGTTATTGAGGTTTTCTTTACTGATTTCTCATTTTTCAGATTAAATTTATGATTTCAGCACAAAAAAAATAATTTTTAGAAAACATCGATTTTTCATCAAATTTCGCATACTATAGGTCGTCGTTTTTTTTGGGCCAAAAATTGAAAACTTTCAAAATACTTTTATTTTGCCTTAAATCAATTCTCTAGTATGAAAATATTCTAATTCTATGAAAAAAATGTATCTGTTACTCAAATTTATTATTTTTTTTGTCAAAAATGATTTTTTAGAAAAACTGAACTTTTCAGGAGAGAATAAAAATGATTTGAAAATAAAAATAAACATTTTTCTGTGTTATAACTTCTCATATCTATTAGAGAAAAGTATACTTATTGAGTATGAACAATATTTTACTCAAAAGTACTAATAATATGTCTTTAAAAAAATAATTACTAGAAAATTACAAATTTCAGGCTAGAAAAGTAGATTTCAAACAATTACCATTTAATTAGCTAATTCTCCATATCCAATCTGACAAATATGTTTTTTATTACTGATTTTCTATTTTTTGTACCAAATCTATGATTTCGGCACAAAAAATTCATTTTTGGAAAATGTCGAATTTTCATCAAATTTTGCATACTATAGGTCGTCGTTTTTTTTAGGCCAAAAATTGAAAATTTTCAAAATGGTTTTATTTCGCCTTGAATCAGTTCTCTAGTATGAAAATATTCTAATTCTATGAAAAAAATGTATCTGTTGCTCAACTTGAACACTTTTTTAATTAAAGATTGATTTTTAGGAAAATCGATTTTACCAGAAGAGGAGAAGACTGAATTAAAAATAAAAATAAATGTTTTTTTGTAAAATAACTACTCATATCTATTAAAGAAAAGTATACTTATTAGATTTGAACAATATTTTACTCACAGATACTAATAATATGTCTTTAAAAAAACAATTACTAGAAAATTACAAATATCAGGCTAGAAAACTAGATTTCACAGAATTATCATTTAATTAGCTAATTCACCACATCCAATCTAACAAATACGTTTTTTATTACTAATTATATATTTTTCGTACTAAATCTATGATTTTGGCACAAAAAAAATATTTTTGCAAAACATCGATTTTTCATCAAATTTTGCATACTATAGGTCGTCGTTTTTTTTGGGCCAAAAATTGAAAATTTTCAAAATGGTTTTATTTCGCCTTAAATCAATTCTCTAGTGTGAAAATATTCTAATTCTATGAAAAAAATGTGTCTGTTACTCGAATGTATTTTTTTTGGTCAAAAAATTATTTTTTAGAAAAACAGATTTTTTCAAGAGAGAGAAAAAATGATTTGAAAATAAAAATAAATATTTTTCTGTGTAATAACTACTCATATCTATTAGAAAAAAAATATTTATTGATTCTGAACAATATTTATATACAAGTCGTCTTTTTTTAAGGTCAAAACTTGAAAATTTTCAAAATATAATTATTTTGCCTTAAATCGATTTAAATTGTTGGTATAAAACTAGACGTATTACACAAAAAAATATTCATTTTATTCAATAATCTTCATTTTTTAGTCAAAAATTAATTTTTAGAAAATTAAAAAAAAAAATCAACAAGTTAAAAACATGATCATAAATCAAAAAAAAATATTTTTTTTATATATGAAACAAAATATTTTATTAAAAAAAGACTTTTCATTAAGTATAAATATAATTCCCATTCAAAAATAATTGTTATTGTTATTAAAATAATTCAAGAATAAAAAATAAAATTTTTAGAAATAAAATTTAAGAAATTCATTCCATTATGATTTGTTCTAGTTTATTTAGGTATTAAATGTATATTTGAATTTATTTTAAGTGTCTAAGACTAATTTATAAATTATTTATAAAATAAATATATTTTTATATTGTGAAAAATGAATAGAACTTAACTATGAATAGTGATAAGTTCGAATCATTTTTCTAATCAAATCAAATTCAATAAATATTCCACAATAATATCCCTTACTGTTTCCTATAAGCAGAAAACATGAATAACACTGTTGTCTCAAAACACAGCGTGAATAATTTATTATTGTACGATATCGACTGAAAAAATCCCAAAAATATACAGTACATTAAGACCAACGCAAAAGTTTCTTTCTTAATAAATCAAATGTATTATTCATGAAGTTAATGAGTTGTTTTATATGTATATTTTTTATATAATATACATAAGTCAGTATACGGTTCGTTCTTATGACTTTTAGTGGCCACTAAGCACGGAAAAAGTTGCGAGAAAGAAATTTCATTGTGGAAAGTAGTAAAAGCGCTATAGGTTTCAGTGTGTGCGTAAGATAACTGTAGAAAACTTTAGAATGGTCTGTGTCAGACAACGTCAGTGTTTTTAGACGATAAACCCGTCTAACTCTATAATAAAGTCGAGATTTCTCTTGCTCTCGAGCATATATATTTTTTTCTTGTACGAGGAGACGGCTTTTATATCAATATATTTTTTTACAAAAACAACAAAAATCGTTACTTAACTGAATTCGAAAATAAATTATCGTTCGTAGATAGTTCTTTTGTATTTATTACAAATATATAAATTTATATTAATTCATTTTTTTCGATAAGGGATTCGTCAGTTAACCGACAGATAGAGAAAAGTTACATAAAATAATAGGATATATTTTGAGGATGGAAATGTAATTCATTCTTTCGTAAATAAACATACATTTTTTATAAAAAAAGGCACCGGATTAATTTGTACACCTTATATATATATATATATATATATATATATATATATATATATATACAAATTTAACCAAATGTATATCTTACATGCATACATATAATTATAGTATATGCGGTATGTTCAACTGAATGTATATAAAGCTGTATATTAATGATTCAATTTTCATATATATGCTAAAATTGTCCAACCAGTGCGTCGAATTTATATATATATATATATCCTAAAGCTCATTAAACTTCTCCTTCGCAGCATCAAAGACAAAGAACTCCATTTGAAGCGTGGCATATAGGAGATATTATGAAATAATCCGCAATACAGTACAACATTCCGCATGATTAAAGTGAGAAACCCTTCACATTACCACAATCGAGGTCTTACATATCGCCCAGTATGTGACATAGAATTTAATTTAATATATTCATTACGCAACCGCTCAATATACCGCACGAATTCCATTTTGTGCTAAAGAAGAAAGAGGTGCGAAATACGATGAAGCCATTTCGTATACAGATCAAATAGTCAGCGTCGACACATGCGGCATAAAAGAAAAATATCAGAAGAGTTTCTCTCCGTCAACACTGTTTTATTTTTTTCGGTTGGATCGTACTCATGTGGCTGTGAACAGAAAGGGTTAATGTGGAAGACTGTTGATTGTTTTTTAATGATGAAGATATTTGGGAATATGTTTTTAGAAAAAATGTAATTTCAAATTGTGATTTTAATTATCTACTATGAAACTTTCGTTTTGATCGAGTTCTACTAATTAAAAAATAGAAAAAAAAATATTAGGAAATAAATTTTATTAGGAACAAATTACTCTTTTATGTTTTCTACCTCAAACTAATAGAAACACATAACCTGGATATTCTTCTAATTGAAAATAGAGATTCTTTAATCAGTTCCAAAAATATTTCGATAAGTAACAATCATGTTGGATGTTTTGTTACTTTATTGGTTAATGAATAATATAAAATTCTTCTATTTTATAAAACAAATCTAGACTATTGATTTGTCAAAATCAACAATCAAAAATTCATTTGTGAAAGTGAATTTACCCAGTGTCAGAACTGTATTGTAGTTAATAATCAATTATTGAACAGTTTAATAAAGAAGAGTTTCTGTACGCGGGATGTTAATTAATTTCTATAATTAAATTTTAAACTATAACCCAGAAAAATCATATAAATATTTATTCTCGTTTTAAAACATTTTTCTCGCACAAAAATCTAATAACGTTCTAAAAAAATTGATATCTTCTCAAACATGAAACAATTTTACAACTGATTTACTTTAAAATTCATCTTTTAACAATTTCCAAATTATCAAAATATGTATTCATTCTAAGGACGATTTTAAAAATCGTATTAAAAAACTGTTCGTTCTGATTTCAACCCTAACAATAACAGTTGAAAATATAGCCTCGCAGGGAAAATTACTGAAAGTATAAAAAGAATGTTATTTTTAATGTAAGGTAGCATGTTTTGTAAGCATACAGTCGATTATGTTAAACTCTTGGTCGTTAACCAGTCTTTTAACTACTAAACATGTCTAAAGTAATCAGATATTTTATAAATTTACATACACTATTTTCAATTTACTTTATATATAAAAATATACAGTGTTTACTTTACTTAGTGCATATATATATATATATATATATATATATATATATATATATATATATATATATATATATATTGATATCCAATCAATTGACAGTGGAATATGAACTAAAAATAATTATTTATTTCCACTTTATAAACGAGTTTTTACTAATCAATTTGTAGTTATAACTTTCTAGTATTAAATATTTAAATGATAAGAAAATCATTTATTTGTTTAATAAAAATAACGGATTTTCATACAACATTCATTGAGAAATCTAAAACGTATTTCAATTATTCTAACTAAGATTAATTAATTGATAATTGAAGCTTGCAACCGTTTTAGTATTTTCTATTTAAACGGTGAAGTCATCTAAATAACGCCATTACTGTTCACAGTAAATTTGATTTATTAAACA
>CM068321.1:33711359-33906359 GCA_034766995.1 Acanthacorydalis orientalis | reverse complement strand
TGTTCTCGTTTTCGATTGGAAAACAGATTATTTTGTTCGGATTTTATTGCATACGATTTAAAGTAGCAAATCGAAATGTCGAAACTTTTATTATTATATGTAAATCAGTATTTCGAAATATGAAAAGTACGTGTATGTGAGAAACATGTTTACATATAACGTACATATACATTTTTACATCGAGTATATTTTTTTTCTGATAGAAAAAATCATTTTTTTTTGTGTAGAGAAACGTACATGATCTGTAAATTAAGTTAAATATTTTTTCTGTACGTATGCTGCTATTCAATCTCGTCCTTGTGTGCGCGAATAAGAGTAATAAATAGGGCACGCTTACAGAATTCAGAATGACTGAAGACACGATATAAAAACAAGAACACAATACAAGATTCATCACAATACTTGTGTTAACTTGTAATAAACATAAAGCAATGCACAATGTGTATTGTACATTCCTCTGTACTGACACGTATATATTCAAGAAGAAAACGGGATTTTTAACATTCCATGTACGTTTCTCTACTCCATATGTATATAATCTCTCAAAACGTGTTATATATATATATATATATATATATATATATATATATATATATATATATATATATGTATATGTACAGACTGAACAGATTTTTCAAACATATATTTCTCAAAAAAATATCAAAAATACTTTATGTAGATACTCAGTTATTAAATTGAATAAAATATTTTCCTATTTTCCAATTCGTATTTAAATATATCCCCTTACTTAACAGGTCATATCTTATTAAAAGAATTTGATATATACTCGTATATATATTAATAATATTTTTCAAAAAAGCATATAAATATAAACGAGATAATCATTTGTACACTAAATATTAGTTCCCTCTTAGAGGAGTAAAATAATTTTAGTTTCTATTATTTTATATAAAATTTCAAACAAACAATATACTGGATATAAAATAATATTATTTAAATGAGCATTTTATCCTTAACGCATTTTAAAAAAATACTAGCTTGAATATGGTTTCCATACTCGAATAACAATTCCATTATTAATCTAATAAACATTAAAAAAATCCTGTTGTTTGTATTTTAATATTAAGTACTGAAATATTTATTAAAATCAAGTCATTATTTTTCTCTATACTTTAAAACATGCTATTTTCATTAGAATTGATATACTTTTAAAAAAAATAGATTTATAATTAAAAATATTATACAGAAATGTGAAATTAAATATAAACATATTTTACTGAAACAAAAATGGAATTAAAATATATTTCGAAAATCTATTCGAGTACCAGTTTTGAAATCGTAGTTTTACTATCTGTACGATCTTCAGATCGATATTTTAGGCCTATGTTATAGAGATTTCATCTATAAACATTTTTTTAAAAAATATAAAACTGTTTTAATGGGAAACTATATTCAAACAAATTTAAAAAATCTATGAACTATTAGAAACATATCAAATATATAAAATATTTTTATCCATTAATAACATTTTTTTTGGAAATTAAAAAAAACCATCTTTCTAATACATCAATCTTATAAAATCTTACTAAAAAAGAAACAGAAATAAAAGTTTTATATCCAAATGCTATTAATACTTTTTAAATAAATAAACTAATAAATTAACTTTTAATTTTTAATTTATTTTTTTTTAATTAAGAAGTTTCAAAGTCCAAAAAACATATTTTTTAATTTCTATATTTTTGAAATTAAAATATTCCTTTTAAAGTATGATTAAGGTATGAAGGTATTATTTTGAAAATGTTCTTACATTTTTATTAATAATGCCTTATTGAAGAATTTTGTTATTTATAAATAATTTATATAGTTTATAAATAATGTCAATTGAATTTAAACATAATATAAGATGTATTTGTTATATAAAAGTATATACAGATATATTTTTATCCAAACATATATATATATATATACATATAATGACATCATTATTATGTCAACTAATGTATAAAAAAACAAGCATTTTATAATTAGTCGGATTAGTCAAACTGTGTTTTTTCTAAACATTTTTAATCTATTAATATCTTACACATTTATATAAGTTCAAGGTTAAGTAATATTTATTTTGGTTTTTCTAATTCATCACCCACATTTAGTTTTTCTTTATAATTAAAAAGTCTCAAAATTTAAATTAATTTTTCTTTTCGAAAATGATTAATAAAAAAAATATTTTTCAATGAACTATTTTGTTTAAAAAATATATAAACAGACATTTGACATTAAACTTAATACAGCAAATATTTTTATTTATAATTGGGCAAATCGATCAACCAATTATCATAATATTCATACACACAAATGAAAAAATTAACATAAAAATAAAACAATTCGTTCTGTTAAGAAATTCAATGATCAAATAGAGAAAAGCAATTAATTCTTTTAATTAAATTTTAAAAACGATCAAACTCATACCGTCCTAAAACCATAATAGATACATACAGTAAATAAATACATATTCTATTTTGGAAAATTTATTTCTGAACAATTAACAAGACCTAAAGAAAATAAATACTTTCGCCTTTATAACTACTCTGCTTTCTTTTAAAACTTTTGAATGTATTTTAATATAATGACACAAAGAACAAACCCTGTTCAGTATTCTGAGATATTAGAAGTTTAATTCTTAGAAAAAAAATAGAAAATGTAACAAATCTGTTAGTCTGATTGAAGCCTCCTAAGGTTTTATATTGGAACTCGTAATCCTCTATAAATATTATATATATATATATATATATATATATATATATATATATATATATATATATACAATTTCAGCAACAATTCGACTGTAATAAAAATATATGTAATCAACTTTTGATTACATTCACATCAATAGTGTATGTATATATATATATGTGTGTGTGTATGTCATTTTTAAAGTAAACCACTTTGAAACAAGAGAAACCAATAAAAAAATCCTGATAAATTCCAGCAATCAGTAGCTAACCTAAATAAAAAGATTTTATCAGGTCCGAGTGAAATGAATTGTAAGAAAAAATATATAAACCTTTGAACGTGACCACTTCAGTCAATAGTTTTAAACATACTACAGACTAAAATAATCAGTATTGTGAACTCTATCTATCAGCATGTACGCGTCGAGCGCCCGTCTTTATTGCTCGAAGGCGAATCGAAGCCGCGCTAGGGCGGAGCGAGTGCCACAAAACCAAGATGGCCGAGGGCACGGGATCGACGCGACGCCGTCGACGGTGCGGACGTACGCCGAACTACATATTTAGGTAATGTTCACTCAATGCTATTCTATTTAGAGTGATGCTACGAGAGTGCTTGTTTATGTTGGCGGGCATCACTCGTGCTAGTTTATAAACACGTTTTCAACAACGCGTGCGTGTGTGTGTGTGTGTACGCACAAATATTTTTATATACACGCGTTGTTCGTTTGTACTTATGCTCGATGATACGCAGCGGAAAGTTCTTTCAAACTTAATACCTTAAAGCAGAGATACTCAAACTAATGTTCGCCGAAGAATAACACTTATATACCAGCAACATAATCGATATAAACACAAAAAAATAAGAAACTATAGTTTATCGAAACATCTGTAAACTTTAAATAACTATAAACATGCATAAAGGTCTTAAAGTATTTAAATTTTACAATAGAAAATTAATTTCCAGAATAAATCGCACATTTTTATCGATAATTCGAAAAAAGTCAAAAATTATCATAGGACATCGTTGTATATTTAATATCTGACATGTTTTCAGGTATTGTATTTTGAAATCAGCTCCATGATTGATGTTACAGCCCTTGAAAGGCTTCAGCATACCATTTAAAAACTCTACTGTTTCTTCATCGAAATCGAGGCTCTTTAGTTGATTTCGTAACTAAATTTTTTGGCAGGATAGAAAAATTTAAATAATATAATTAAGACAACTCATTAATATGATTTTCATCTCATCTTAATCTCTTTTGTACATACACCCACACACAGAGAGAAACATATTTCTTTCTGTAGAGAAGAAATATTTAAATCCTTTTTATTATTTTTCAAGGGAAGATTTTCTTAAATTTATGAAACCATTTAAATTACTTTACAAAGAGAATTTAAATTATCCACCGATTTAGACAAAGATCTCTTCTTAAATGATAGATTAATTTTTATCAATACTTTGACTTAAATATTTTTCCCCAGTAGCTATATATATATATATATATATATATATATATATATATATATATATATATATATATATAGTAATACATAAATAGAAAGCTAGAACTGAATATAAGTCTATCATTTTATTAATTGATATACAATAAAAAGCTCAGTTAAAGAATAACATATATGAGATATTTTCGTGAGTTTAATTTAGTAATACAGATGTTTGAAATAAAATCTGTCGAAATTACGGATCATCTTTAATACAGTCGTCTATTCGCACGTCCTTAAATGATATGGCGTTTAGATACGTGTCGCTAGATTAAAATCTGTAACGGGGAAGGTTCGACCGACGAGCCGAGGGTTAGTATCTCAATATAACACTTTTGACCTCTAGTCTATCCCTGCTAGCATAAAGAAAACATATGCAAACGTACTTACTGTCTAAGTGATATTAACCACAAACGCAGACGGTTGTAGTTTCTGTATTACAGACGAGTGGTATTCGGTAAGCCTATATACAGTGCCCCGTGGCTGCTGAATCAGTATAGCGGTGGTTTATGTCTTTGACAGATCATAAAACTTCGCATCGTTGGTGGATGCAGTAAGACGTCGTGCAGAATGTGACATTCGTGAGTGCAGTGTTGTGTACACGACGCGCAGTCTCATGACGGCCAACACCTGATCTCTCATTTACTAGCACACACCGCGACATAATCCGACATCATGGCACTGGTCTCGCACCTGTTGTTTATTTATTTAGTGTCTCGTCGATAAAAATGTCTAAATATTTGATACATGTCGCGCAAAGTGATTTAATATACATTTTTTTCCACTTTAAACTAGTTGGTTTTATATGTGACAATCATTTCGCATTTCCATTAGTGGATTAAAAAAAACTGTTGAAAATTACATGGATGTTTGTATTTAAATAATTAAACATACCTAATATACAATCAATAATCATTTTAATCAAATACATACCTATCTGTTTCTAATAAGGCCAATGTTTAAAAATAACTCCTTTACATAAAAGATTCTCATTTAATGAAATAAAAAAAAATACAAAGAGATTCGATTCATCTATCCATAATTCTTCTAATAAAGATATATTGTTTATAACACGATATTCAATTCTAGATATATTTCAAAATTATGTAAAATATCTGATTAAAACCATCGAATTCTTAAATAAATTAGAATTATATATTGACAACAACGAAAATTCAATGTGTCTAGTAATTGACACATATTGATCAACAAAAAACAGAATTCTAAAAATAATTGGTCTATAAATTTAATTAAATATAAGTAACGAACTTTAATTAAGAAGATTCGGCTGTTTAAGATCTGAAACTCATTTATATAATTAAGTTGTTAACGTTCACTGATTAGAAAAAATACATATAATATTTATATTAATTGAAGATTATTTTTCTAATAACTTTATATATATATATATATATATATATATATATATATATAATTGTTTCAGTATGTATTTTGGTACATTGTGCATTTAGCAATTTATATAAAGTCTTAAAAATTTATTTTTGTCTGTACTGTAATTACACACAAAATAGTATGATCAATAGAAGAAGCGCATTGTTCGATTACATATCATCAGATGCCAAATTCTATTGATGCGTTTTATTCTGTTATTAAATTTTATGGAGCTGAATTTATGTCTGCTAAAGTTTAAACGTCGAGTTATGTTCATGTTCAGTTTTTATTTTATAAATAAATTATTTTTCGTTCATTTTCATGTGAAGAAAATATTAATACACATACATACACGCACACACACACACATATATATATATATATATATATATATAATATACAATACAATTTTTGATTTTATTTAAGGGACGTTTGTAAAAAACTACAATTTTTATTTCAATAAAAGAATAGAAGTCGTTAAAGATTTTAATTCAGTTCATAAAAGTTCTGACTGTATTAAAAGTTAAAAGTCTAGTCAGTATAACAAAACGTAAATGAATTTGCTAATCAAATTTAATTGCAAGCTTTTTAAAACTTTGAAAGCTTTATTTCAAAATATAATAGGAAATAACAGTGTGACAAAGTTGAAATGTATAAACAATGGAAGAGAATTGAATGATAATACAGTTATTATTTTTGAGGAATCAGAAGACATTTAATTTCTTCACAGTGGGAATACACAAGGGTTCATGATTAGCATAGATGAAAAATTCTATATATATATATATATCTCGGTCTGAAGATGTTTTTAAATTTTTTGAATAATTTTAAATGACTCTGTGATGCTGATTCTCTTAATTCAATTGGTAGAGTACAAAACACTCTGAAATGCACTTTGCTATTAGCCTATTTACAAATCACTTATATAATAAATAATATTTGTCAAACTCATCCAAATCTGGAGACCATATGGGAGAGGAAAAAAATCAGCACAAGACGAAAATACAGAAGACAGAAGGTATTTGTAAAGACTTTTTTATTTTTTATCAGAAATAAAAATGTCAAATTTGAAATAATATAGAAAAGAGGTATTTTTATATTGCTGATTTGAAGATTTTAATCAAACTTGATACATTTTATTTGTATTTAAATCGTTTACATCTAATTTAATATATTGAAGAGATTCTACTTTTATTATTCATCATAAATGACTTCGTTAATTTTAATCGTTTGAGATTCTTGTTTATTTTTATTATAGAAAATATTTATTGATGAAAATACTAAATGGCAAATATTGGACATATTTGAGAATCAAATAGTTATGAATATTTGATTGAGAATCAATTGGAAAATATTTATAAATATTTGATAGACCTATTGGCATTTATAAAGTTATCTTTTTAAACTTAATTTCAATTGGTTACAATTGGGATTCAATTGGTTATAATTTTACATCATCTTTTTTGATAGAACTATTATTTAGGAAAATTCAAAGACAGAAAATATCACGGCCGATTAAAAGACATTAGACGGATCTTATAAGATCTATAGATCACCAACTGACACGTATAATAGAGTAGTAATTAATATATGAATAAATCTAATCTTTTTCATTTTTAAAAAACAGTGCTAATATTTTCACAAATAAATTTAGTTAGAGTTGTAACTATTTCTCCATTAATAATACATTTAAGAAACGTTGAAATAGAAAAATAAATTGAATATTTAGGAACTAATTCATTATTCTAATGTTCAAGTCATATTTTTATACGATTTTTATGAATCAAAAATACTAATGAAAATATTTCAATGTTTATAGTCAATTTAGCTAGTTTAACAATTAAAAAAAATACCAATTCAATTTTCGACGAAACCTCGAGAATATCTAATTACAAGTAACGTTGTATGAAATAGAAACTAGACAGTAATAATGTTATACCTTGTTGTACTTGAAAAATAGTTAAAGTTTTTTTCTAAATGCAAATGAATGAGTTTAATTAAAACAACCGTGTTAATTAAACTAAAATCTGATTGTTAAAAAGTATGTGACTTTTAAACATGTAGTGAAGTAAGTAAAATATTGAGCTCGAGTGTAAATATACGATTTGTGTTATTTCACTTCATTAGACCACCATTAATTAGAGGTTTCCTTGCCCTGAACCGTGGAACCAATCCAACATTGGACTAGTTCACGTAGATCACTATCAGTAATCTTGGAAATGTTTTGTAGACAACCATGTAACATGCACACTCGTCTTACTTAATCGTTTTATTTCGCTTTTTGTTCATTAAATCAAGATAACGGATTTGTTAAGTGTAGGTAGATAAACTGGTGAAGTGTACACCGTTTAGATCGTTTGATATGTGAAACAACGTTAATTAAATTTCTAACACTGTCTGTCGTACAGACGATTAACTTGCTCGTTTTCTATTAACAACGAAATTGTACTGAAGATTTTCAGTCAGTTCAATTTCTTCAATTAACATCTAGAAATAGGATAGTGACGAGGTCTCGCTGGTAAAAACATACCTCTTCACTATCGATCTGCGTTCAGTGTACGCTTCAAGCCAGACAGTACAGCCAGAAACGATGTAAATATATTTTTAAGTGTTTAATTTTAGCTTCTTCATCTTGTCAGATACTTTATATGGTGAACACGTTACATTCAAGTTATTTTATATCAGATAATACACTGAAGCTACCAATAAATTATTCATATATGTTTATATCTACTTTTTTTTCGACGAGAGTATTTATTTTTAGTTTGATTCATTGGATTCTTTTTTATCTCACAAACACAAACATTTTTCTGGTCAAAAATATTCGATAAATCATTAAAAATGCATCACTTTCACATTTATCAATTTCATTAAGTTTCGGAGACCACATTGGATAGAAAAAAATCAGTACGAGACCAAAATATGTAAGAAAATAAGGTATTTGTAAAAATAAAAGCTATTTTATTATTTCATCTTTCTATATGATAAAAATGAAACAGTGATGCCGTTCTCGTGATTTTTATTCGTTCTCTGATTGGTTGATGTCAGTCACTTAGTCTCTGTTCTGATTAATTTAAAAAAATCCATTAAACTTGACATACATTAAAAATTAACTCTTTTCTGATCAAAAATGTTTAACAAATTATTACTGATCATAATTGTTACAACTCCAACAATAAAAAATGCATAAAAGTGAAAGAGAATTAATTTGTGAAAGTGAATTTAGACATAGTATCAGAGAAGTGCATTGATTCGTTGCTTTGTGATATTTAAACATTAAATTTATTTACAGAACTCAGCAATTCCTCCAAATGACACAAAATAATTTATTAAAAATAAATAATGATTACAAATGATTCATTCTTTTATTTTTAACAGAGAGAACTGATTCTAAATTGAATCAATCGTAACTCTGTTTTAAATTAAAATATTTTCATGTCTTTTTGGAATTTTAAAGTAACAACCTTAATATTTAAATATACCATTCATCTTAGTTAAGTGTTTGGGATAACCTCACAAAACAGTAGTGAACATGGTGGCGTCTAAAAACCAGCATATTAGGCATTGCATACTTTTCGCAATTCTTACTGATAAAAATGATGCCGAAACAGTGTGAATGACTTCTCCAGCTTTGAGGAAACGTGTTGTAATGCATAAAACATGCAAAACAATGGCAAATCAGTGGAAGAGATTCGAAAATTCATTACGACTTAATCAACTCAAAGCACCCATCTTTTTTCGATAAAGGATTTGTCAGTTACTCGATAAATGGAGCAATGTTATACCAAATAATGAAGAATATTTTGAGGATTGAACGTATTTCATTTTTACATAAATAAACAGTCAGTTTCTATAAAAAAAGCACTGAATTAATTCGTATAACTAATAAATATGAGGAAAAAATATATAAAGTAAAATTATACGCAAGATATCGTTTCTGAAGATGTTAATTCTTGAAACTGTTTTTTATTAATCATGTTTTCTATTTCTAGTCTAGTATTTTTAAGAATTTTTTAGTGTTTGATAGAAAAAGAAGTTATCAGTTTACATGAACAGAGTTATAGAATATCTTTGTGCATGAATTAAAAATAAAATCAATTACGATAAAGTCTCATTTGTAAGATGTTATTAAATATTTAAATTAAAATATGAAAATAATTCTTGTGTAGAAAAAAAATCAACTAAACATATATCAGTTTAAAATAATATACTAAATTGTTTTTGACAAGCTTTTACGAGAAGCACATTAAAGAAAAAACAGTTAATTATAAACTGATTGGAAAAGTTGTACGGAACGACTTATATATTTTTTTCTAATTTGTAATAGTAAATACATACACGGTCGCACGTACAACAACGAACAGGCCAGACAAACGTCACGCGATACATGAATATACATTCGGGTTGGACAGAAATCCAATAATTCAAAAACGACCACAATCCTAATAATCATGCAAAGTCGGTGGGAACAAAAAGTCACGCACGTTACCATGACACATGAATAAGATTAAAACACAACTACGATTGGTTCCAAGCGATTGCTGTCGAGCGCACGATGGCGTGCAATACGAAAACACGTTCGTGTTCGCGGATTTTGTTCGAGTTCGGTGCTAATGAAATGGTAATGAGGCGGCTACAACCATAAAACAACACAAGCGAAAAAGTAAATCGACGTGAATCATGATCATAAGCGACCGTCAGCCGAACGCGTTTGCTTATTCAGCAGCGAAGGTAGAGAAGAAAAAAATGCGAACGGCGATGCAGAGCTCGATGTTTTTATTTTATTTTATTTTTTTTTTGTGACTCAGTCTAGTTGAAATTGTCACGGATAAACTTTACAAACTTTGTTCTCCTCTATCGACAGAGCTTCTCACTCTGCACACAACACACCCGTACAAGAACGCTTACAGAGTCACTAAGTAGTGTAATATATGATCAATGTCGAATTGCGTGAAATGAGAGCCATTAAGATAATGTAGAAAATCATATAAATTGCATATAAAAAATAAGACTGGAATTAGTCAGGTTTATAGCCTTTTTTTCACAGATAACCAATTATTGTGATCCGTGAAATTATATCGTAAAATATTCTTATCTGCGAGAAACTTTTTACACGACTTGTGATATAATCTAGTTATTATAGAAGAGAATATTTCCACGTTGCGTTTCTGTGACGATGGAACGTTTGTCGACTCGAGTGAACTTTTGAACTTTCACGGTTTTGCAATACATTCATTTTATGCTCAATTAGAGAAATGAACAGGATTTTTCAATTTTAATTTGCTGTCGATGTAAGTGTGTTTTTAAACAGGTCGCGATTTCTACGTGTTTGATGGAAACAGCTGACTTATAAATACAATACAATATTCAATTTAAGTTCCTTGATTGGCATGACCGATTAAAACGAAACAGTATTCTTTAATTATTTTCAACACGATTTCCCCATTTCAATTATATATAAATTATAGCAGTAATATTTATGAAAAACGCATAAATTGTCAAATACAAGATTCAACTCTTGTCTATGTCAACAAAAATATAGACTTATACTGTACTGTTAAAAATAACAAATAATGATTAAAAAAATATATAAAAAAATAATGAAAACAAACAATTATATCGATCTTACATGAGAGAGATTTGACAAAAAACACTGGAAATGAACAGAACGTATAATATAATGTAAAAAAAAACTTAAAATTTAATAAATATAAAAACAAGATCATAAAACTACTACAAATAATATGAGATTCTACATGAAAATAACGAAGAAAATATATCGAAAAAAAGCACTAAAACTATTGAATTTATCAGATAATAAATCACAAAATATGTAGACCACAACAATTTGAATTTTCAAAAAGCACGAGTGTTTTGATACGATTTTTTTTTAAAAAAATAAGAATGTGAAAATAGATTTTTTTTCTATATAATTCAATGGATTTTTCTATTTCTATATACACATAAGGAAAATTAAAACAAACCCAATAAAAAATTATTATCATCAATGATAAAAGAGAACAAAGATACAATAACTGTTTTTCTTTGCTTTAAGAAGAGCAGTTTACTCATACTGACCAGCAACTTTCATAATAATCTAAACTTTATAATTAAAACAAATAAAGACTATAATGCTTTAATAAAAAAAAGACTATTCTGACATTAATGAGAGTACAACTATAGTATTTTGGTAGCACATAAGCTCCATATAATATTAAAAAATATGAAATTGAACTACTCTATGAAAAAAAGAAAGATTGTGTTTTAAAAAGAAATGTCAAATTGAATGAATGAAATGAATTGAAAAATTCAGATAGGGACTTAGACGAAAGAATAAAAAAAATCATCACTTCTGTCGTTCATTTAAATCTTTTGTAAAGAATTCAGTATGATTGGAATTTAAAGAATAACGTGTTTTCTTTATGGAATGAAAAATCATGGTTTTCAAATTAAATTAGACAATTACAAACCATTCAATATTTTAAAGAGGGTTTCATGCTTTAAATGAAGTGCATTCTTGAATCAACTATCTTATTTACAAGACATTCTTTGGAATAGATTTAAAAAGGAATCAGAAAATCATTTTTTCCTTGCCACAACCCTTTTCATCCAGTTTGATATCTACAGCAAGTGTAATTATAGTTTTATTAAAAAATCAGAAACCTATTTTCATTTCAGTTTACTAATTTACTTTAACCACTAAATAAAAATTTCTGACTCAACCAGGCTTGCCAAACGATTTTCACATTTCTTCCATGCTTACTACAGTATATATCAGTTTCAATCCGCCAACCCCATTCATCAACTCTTAAAGTTAATATTAATTTTAACGTGCATTTACTATGCGTTCCCTTTCGTGCGACACCTGTATATGATTGCGTTAATGCACACATTCCTGATTAAGTAATGTGCATGTGCGTGAGTGTACTAACGTAGATTATATCTCCACTAAAAATTATCCACCTGTTCATGTACTGCATTTGTGCCGCAATCTAATAAGAAAAATGTTTCATTTCAAGTCGAACTTGAAAGGAATATTTTTCACGCGATAATTTCAAAAGTCAGTTGTATAATTTCTTGCATACTTGATGTTTAGTTTAATTACTGTTATATTTTTAAACACTTTTTCGCGTCTACATAAATCGGACAAAAAAAGAAAGAACGAAATTTCGTTTAAACACTCTCAATTATAATCAATGAAACGAAATTATTTCAGTAATCCCAACTATAAAATCTAAACACGAGCAAAAAAAAAATAATAATAATACCAACAACACTGCATGAAGACGCAGACATTTTAATTAGAATGAGGAGAAAAAAAAACCGCAACGCTGCAAGATGCTATCTCGACACACAGACACTGAACTTCATTATATGCAGTAATGAAGATCACAACAGTTAAGTACATAGAATTAGAGCTATACGAGGCGTGGAGCTCGGAAAAGAAAAGAATGTCCCAGAGGACTGAATAGATGGGAGAAAAATTACCTCGTTTGTGCAGGAAGAAAAAATAAATTTACTTTTTATGTTGAATTATAAAAGAAATGTTCGTATTATGTTAGTAGTTAACTTCTAAGATAACAATGAGAAATGAGGTTTAACAATGGATATTTCGGCGAGTGTATGAGAGAAAATGTCGAAATATCTCGGAGAAAATATTATTTTAACGAAATATATTGCTTGTGGTTTAATTTATTCGTAATTTATTACAGAAATGAGTTATTCGTTCATGCTGACCTTTTTGTTTAGCATTTTTAAACAGAAGTATTTTAAAAATACTTTAAATAAACTTTAGATGGAAATATGAATTTATTAACACAATAAAATTCTTATAGACTTTCTGATTTTCACATCTCATTCCTTAAATAATGCATATTTTTTTAGTAAATATACTTAAATTATTTTCAAAATGTTAACAATTAAAAATTCATTAAATACAATCAACTGTTTGAAACATTGTGATTATCTTTTTAATTATTCCTCATAAAATCTATTAAATATTTTAAAGAAAACCCTATTTCAACCAAATATATAATTTATTCGTACTTAATTTATTTCAGAAATGAATTAATTATTTTGTCACACTAAATATTGTTTTAATATCTTTCATACAGAAAGGAAAATTAAAAATAGTTTAAGGAAAATTTGAGAATATAAAAAATAAAATAATTGCTGAACTTATAAACTGTTTCTATTATTTGTTTGTTTTTCAATCTCTTAAATTTCTATAAAAAATTAATAAACAGTCTTTTATGTTTTTATAAAAGTGGTACTTGAGTTTTTACTTAATGCAAATATCAAAAATTGTGATTCATTCGACGATTATTTATAGATTTTTTCATATTTCTTTTTAAAATATTTTTATAATAAAACTATTGATTTAAAATTTCTATATTAGTTTTAAATATTATCATGAAATCCAATGGGTTTTTATATTTTTTTTAATCTATTTATTCTGTAAATAAATAAATTAAAAAATTAAAGGTATGACATGCTTTATTAATTTTATTTATTATTATTTCTTTTTATTTATTAATTTTTTTATAGTGATTAATATTTGTTTTTAATATATAAATGACAGTAGATTAAAGCGAGAATATTTAGTAATTTATGTAAAAAAATCAAGTGAATATTTTAATAATTTATATAAAAAAGTAAGAGAAGTTAGGCCAGTGACAATACTTCTTTTGAACAAAAATATCAGAACTTATACAATTATGTTTTGATGTCTTTTTGATTGAAGTTACAGATTAAATGAATGATTTTATAACATAACATTGAAATTTATTTCAATCTCTTATGTCTCTATTGAAAGGGAATATAAAAGTATTTTTTTTATATTCTTTATCATACATATTTTAAATTGAACAACTAGTTTTTGATGAAATTACTTCCTGATTTATAAAATCATCTTTTGTAGATATTTCTTATTTCATTTCTTAAAGCAATAAATATTTTTTTGAAATTTTAAGACTTGTATCAGAAATGTATATACATTTTTTGTAATTTTTCATTGATTATGAATTAATGTATTTTTTTTATTTAGAACTCTGTACTCATTATTATTACTAATAAATATCATCAGCAGCAGTAGCAAAAACAGCCTCTGTCAATCTACTGCTGGATAAAGACTTCTCTCATGATTTTCCATTTTGTACGATTGAATCCTCCCTTTTATTATATATATATATATATATATATATATATATATATATATATGTATGTATGTGAATATATGCATGAACTTGCAGATTCGAAATAAAGAAAAATTCAAATCAGACATAAAATGGAACACGTACGAAAAAACTACAGACGACATAACATTGAATATTTTTATATTACGAGTCGACTGTCGTTTGCACAAAATATTTTTCTCTGTACAGAACAGCTAAATTTGAAACGAGAATATTTTATTCAAATATACGTTTGTCAGTTATCCAACTGTGCAGGGATTTCGAAGAGATTCGTGCACTTTCAAACGGCTTTAAAGCCTATATGTATGAACGTTTGGTTTTTTGTACGAATATATATGTGGTATTTATATATTTTCTTCTCTAGAAACGTGCAAATAGTAGAAACTTACTATTTTCAAATCTCTATTTTATATATATATATATATATATATATATATATATATATATATATATATATATATATATATGTTAGAATTTTCCAAACTGATCGTCACTGTTGATGAGTGATTTAACATCAACCATACGTCCTACCATAATGACTCAACTATTTACCCTTCAACGAAATACTCAAAGGACCCACGCTCGCTAATGTCTTCCCACGAGCTATCTTTGTGCAAATACATCAATACGTATGCATTTCTGATTAGAGCGAGACACAGTGTACGCAACACACTGACGGCCGTGAAGTGTTCGGTAAACGCAGTTATGTTTGATAGAGCGACGTGCACAGAATCTAATGTCTTAACTTCCTCCTACACGAGGAATTACAAAAGGTCTCACAGGACAGAGACAATGGGGTCGTGGAGCTGCCGCAGCCGGGCTCGTTGTTTTCGTTGTCGTTTTATTACGATACGTTTTCTCTGTGTTAGTAGCCACTACTATCGGGGTACTGTTATATAGTATTCACTGACAAAATGTTGTACGTGTAAGCTTGACTTTTTTTGAGAAAAAAAAGAGGAGATTCAATCTAGAGAATAATAAGGCAATGAGACGTACTAGTTTTTTGCAAGGAAAACGATGCATAATGTTTATATTTGTTACATTGTTAGAAATTGATGAAAACAAAAACACAAACTAGACATATTGTATTAGACAAATGCAATTAAATTTGGTTATAACGAACACTGATAGAATGACAACAGCTTTTTTGTTACAATTGCCATTCGTTGATTTATTGAGAAGTAAATACCATCTATAGATTATCTATTTCTAAATAAATCCAAAGAATATATTCTCGTGAATGAAATATGTATGTATTATCTATATATCATTCACTAAATTTATAGAATCCAAAATTATCACATTCTTATCGAATCCTTCATTCTTCTATTTTAAATGTAGTACAATTAATAAATTATAAAAACGTTTCAATGATTCAAACACACAAATTGTATCTATAGGTTATGAAATTGAATTTTGTTGAAGAGTATAAGCATCAGATTCATTATCAATAATGTATGTATTTAAATATGAAGTAGGCAGTTATTTTTTATCTATTATAAAAAGTGGCAATTGCCACCGATTAATCAAAGAATAAAATTCTTAAAAAAGACTACATTTGTTCGATAAATCCTTGAAACCAGCTCATTATAAAAGTATACATGTATCCAATTTCTTCTTAAGTAAAAACTGAAGAAGAGAAATTACAATTAAAGTAGTTATCTATTAGGTGATTGATCAATGAGTTATAAATTCAAGTTGAATCAAATTTAATTAAGAAAATAAATGATTTTAAAGTATAATCTTACGTTGTCTAAAAATTTGTATTCAAATAGAATCGATAATAAATCTGTCAAAAGGAAGATAATGATAAGAATGAGGGCAAATTACAACGAAACAGGTTAAAAAGTAATATTTAATTACTCCTAGCATCAAATTGGATTGGGTTTCAAGAAAAATTTACAATTATTTATAATGTTTTAAAAAATCGACTTTAATAATATTTCTTTTTTCATTTTTAAATGAAAATCAGGTTTTGACTGAATTCGCATTTTTGGTTCTAAACAACCTTGAAAGTAAGTTGTATTTTTTTTATAATAAAACAAGATTTTGCGCATTGACAAAATACAAAAATGCATTTCATGTCAGTATTTTTACCTTTTCAAACGTGTGAACTGTTTGAATACCTTCGCTGCATTCTCTCTCACGCAAAAGACAGAACATCACAGATGAAAGAGTTATATGAAATAATAAGATAGAATTTTCTACGCTTCATTTGGTATTTTGAAGGGATTGTTCAGAGGAAAAGGATTTGAAGGAATGTAATTTCATTCTCCCCTTTTTGTGTTATTGTTTCATTGTATTTTTAATTAAATACAGAAAAAAGAGAGACATCACTTCAGCGATACGTTCAGTGAAACAAACAGTGGAAATATAAAATATTATGACGGTTAAAATCACGTCATATATTGTATTAAAAGTTATAAATAACAATCAACAGCGCGAAAGCACGTGTTTCTCATATTATTTTTTTTATTATTATATGAATGATTTATGTCTTACAACTGTATTTATTTTTTATGTGCTTTGTAGTCGTGTCAGTAGTTACATATGTCAAATCCTGATATTTTTGTTCACTTTTGACACTGGCTGTGTTGTGGTGATCTGAATACGTCTAATTAAAATGTATTACATTTTAAGTACATTTACTGTGCTCTTTGGATATATTTAATACAATTCTGACATTTTTTATTGCCAATAAATCTTCTTGTCTTAAGTAAAAAATATACAAACAACTGTTTTTTTAATTCTGTTATTAATTTCTAAGTATTAAAAACTGATTGATATTTATAATATTTTTTCTTCTCAAATACAAACATTAATTTTTATCTAAACATATTTTTTGTAAATATAAATAATTACAGAATCAGAAAGTTATTTATTTCGTAATAATTAATATTTCCTCTCCTAAAATTCTGAGACCATAAAAATTTGAGATTTTCAACGAAGGTTTTTTCTTAATTAAGGACTATAAATGAGTTAAACAGTTTATAAATGAGTTAAATAGAAATTTGTAGTATATTTTATAATAATTTTTTTTTCTAATATATTTAAATGATTTTAAAATGAATTATACGTATTTATATTTATTTAAAAGTTTTACTTTACAATCTGTAGCCTTGTTTAACTTCTTTTTTACAAGATATCAAATGAATGCGCGAGTATGTATGTGTATATATATATATATATATATATATATATATATATATATATATATATATATATATATATAGTATATAGTATATATACAGTGTGTATGTCATAACCATAATTCATAATAAGAGTTAATTTATAATAAAGTTCTTGCTACATTCAATCTCAGTTGACGACTTGAAAGTTCCATCATGAAAACGTCCCCTTTTTCACGTGAGACGCATTTATATGAAAAAAGAAGAAAAGTTTTTTTTTCTTATTTACACTGTACACCCCACTGTCTTTAACGCAAATACGTGTCCGCCATAACAAATGATATATTTTCCACCGCCCTTTCTTAGCCCGTCCTTTGTATTTGACATCTATATTTAACCGTGTGAAATTCATAGAACGAAACGGTGCACGGACCATTAGTGTTGAAACGTCGTCTCTCTCGCTCACTCGCGCCGGCGTGTGCTTCACATCTCGGATAGCACGAATCCCAGTTTCGGACAAAGAAAAGAAAATGTCACGCGATGTTAAATTTCAAAAGTATTCTTTGTCTTACGTTTTATGTCGAATTTAAAATGAAGTTTTCTGACAGAGTATTCAATAGATGCTTTTGTTCTACGAGGCTAACATCTCGAACAGAATGTTCTCGTCGCCATGTTCCTGTATTGAAAACAATGACACCCTTGTTCAATCAATAGGCGACTCGAAAAAAAAACTTATTTCACGCGTAATAAAATAAATATAATTTTAAATTTAATGGGCCATACTTTATGCATGGATGAATGGCGGTTTCGTTTATTACTTCATTTTCGATATGAATGAAAAACACACACAATTTGCAGTGAAATGTGCACGTATATTAAAATTTAACTAATTGAGATGTTAACGTTAAAATATTGCAGCTCTATTCATCTACTTATTTTTCCATCCGTATTTACAGTTTATTAAATCGTTTCCAATATCCAATTGTGTACAAAGCTGCGATCACTTAACTGGTTTTCAATAAATCAATCGTAACACTTGGAATGAAACAATTAATTATTTTGTTACGGGTTTCATACAATACACCATTATGAAATTCAATAATTGCATCAATTACCTTTACTTACTTGTAAAGTCAATTATATGTAACGTCTTTAATTAGTTGCAATGCCCTTCTAGTGAATATAAATTAAATCCAAGCAAGTACTCTTAATTAAACGATTATAAAAAAACAACCATACAATTAATTGTAACAGGATTTATTAAAACTCACCCTTTTCATTATACGTAATGTCAATATTACCAAATAACACTATATCTAATTGAGAATTATAAAAAGAATGAATACGTTTATAAAAGAGAAGAAATTTACATTACTGACAAATCCAGTGGATATATTTTATCTTACATAAATATTCAATTGATCATTTTAATTATTTATGGTTTGTGGGTTGAAAGAGAATTCTGTTTTAAACGTGAATTTAGCCAGAGTGTCAGACGTGAGACAGAGTGTTTGACGATCAGTAAACTGACATTTATTGAACACCGCATGTGTACCAGGGCTGAGGTTGGTTTTTAAGTAAAAGGGGGAATCAAGGTAATATTTACGGATTCTATCATTATTTTTTAAAATTCATTAGTCATGGTAGCGAATAATAGAGAAGAACAAGGAGTATTAGTGTTCTGTGTGTAACAGAAAGAAGGATATTTGAAAATCAAAACATGCGGTCAAGTGAGTTTACTCCACTGAAACGAGAGAATTAATGAAATTTAAAACTAGCAATTATTATAACTATTTTATAAATTTTAAATTATATTTATATTATATAAATATATTGATTGTACTTAAATCCATATATCTACTTTATTATTATTTCCCCAATTTCATTTGAAAAAAATACCCACGTATAAAGTAAATTTTATTCTTTGACACGGCCATTTATTTAATATAAAATATAAACGTCGACAACAGAATGAAACAATTTAATTACTCATTCACAATTTATATATATATATATATATATATATATATATATATATATATATATAAACGTAGTTCATATAACAAAAGCATAACAACAATGAACTGTTGTAATAAAACTATAATCGTGGGGTAAGTTTCGAAAGAGACGTCGAAACAGCAGTGGACGTGGCGTGCTGTGTTCGATGTAACCATAAACCGTACTCGACGTGACTTAAAAGACTTCTTATGTTTGATACCGACCACTGTGCGTTTTAATACCCCCTGCGTTGTGCACTTGCCGCAACCAATTTCATTCCATTGAGTTGTATTTTCTAGGAAGTACGTTGTCAAAGTACACGAGATTAAAGCTCGCGAAACAAAAGTAAACAATTACATATATATATATATATATATATATATATATATATATATATATATATATATATATATATATACATATATATATATATGTATGTATATTTATGTGTGTGTAAGAGATTTAAAAACAGATAAATATTTTATTACATAGTAACGTTTTTTAAAACGTATACAGGTTGTATGTTTTTTAAAGAATGGTTCATTTGTGGCATTTAACTTCATAAATGTCTGTTTTCATATTTCATACCATTTTAGCACTTTCTTTGAAATTTTAATTAATATTGTTGTTCTGTTTTCGAATATTTCAACTCTTCGCGAGTTAGTATTCGTTTTTTCTTTAAAAAAATACTTTTTAATACATTTATAAATGTAATCGCGGTTTATTATTTATATTTTACTGATGCTTTTAAAAAGACATATTATTAAACCAATTAATAAAATATAAAACAAAATAACTTTCGTATACAGAACATTCGATTATTCTAGAAGACAAAAAGATTGTAACAATTTGATTGATAAACAGAAGAGTACACAAGGAAAAAGAAAATTGTATTTAAGATTCTTCAGATTCCCAAGAAACAACAGTTCATAAATCAAATGCAGCTGTCAAGATCTATACAAAAAAAATTGAAAAGAATGAAAAATTGACAAATGGTAACAACTGAGATCCAAGAGATAAACCTGAAAATTATTTTCTGGACGTTCACTTTAGATGATAGTAAGGCTTTATAAGAAATTGTAATTGATCATTCATAAAATTAAATGATGGTCAATCATTGTTCAAATATAACTACCAAGAATTAAAGACGAGCACGGTAAGGATGGATGAATGAAAAACTAGTAGAAGCAGCTAATTAGTCTACGGATTGATAGTTTATTAGATAGAAAATTTTAACAATTCTCTGAATTTATAATCCTAATATAATAACTATTTTTTCTTTATTATATTGTTTTACTATGCATCTTTTCTATGCCAATTCTGAAGATCTTTATGTGTTCGTTTCTTCTATATTTTAATCTCGTGTACAAAATTTACCTGAAGATGATGACATTCGAAACTAGTTCTAAAAGAAATGAACATATGCTTCTAGGATTTATACACAACAATCATAAATACTTTGATGATTTTTTTTGTTGTGTAATAAAACAGACAACGATTTTCATTTTTATATAATGTACTTATAACCATAATTGGTTATTTTTTATACTGAAATATTTACCTTATAATTGAGTCAATATTGAGATTTATGTTCGGAATTTCATTATTGTTTGTTTAGATTTGTTTTTTTTTTTGTAAATGCAATCTGATTTTCAAATGAATGTTTCTTGTAATGTAAATAAATCAGCTCCGTGAATGTTAAATGATGATAGAATTCAATTAGAGTTTGAAAAGGTAAAAATTGAAAAGAGGATAAGAGTTCTAATGAAATAATTGGATGAATAATATGAATATACTGTGTGATATTAAATGAACACATTTGTATTGATTCTTGTGAAGTAATGAGAAGATAAATGTGTACGTTTGTGTGTACAGAAATATGAATGTGAGTAATGATGATATTAATACAATCTCTATTTATGTTTTCGCCTGTCGTCTCACCCCCGCGTTCAGGCATGTGTGGACGTTCGCCACATTAACATTCACACACACCACACCATGATATTTCAGCGCGTCTGTCCCCCCTGTTCCACGCGAAACATACTTTTTCTAGCACGTGACTACAATAAGACCGCGTTGCCTCTGCCCACTGCCACCACTACTGAAAACCTAGACCAGTCGGTGTGACGTCACGATAGATAACGAGCAGAGAATTCTTTTTTCCAACCTAGTACCTCCGCGGCCGGCTGGTCTCCTCGTACTAAATATATTCAGAATGCAATATATATTAGTTTAAATAATTGTTTATTTATTAATATATAAAATATTTGGAATTCTTCACGAATGTAGTCGCCGGTGTCGACCGTTCGTAGTTGGTTGCCGATGGACGAATGAACTTTTTTGGCACACCAATCAGATACATGCGCGAATTAAATTTGTGCAGTTACGTCATACGAGTTGTGAAAAAGTGCACACCTATTCCAAATATATTTCGGCCATCATTTTTGGTCCACTACTTGTGTAACACACACACACATATGTACTTTTCATATGCATGCTTCTTTGCAGTGTACTTTTTCGCATATCAACCCCCTGTACAAAACCGATCAAAATATTCCAAAATAAGTTTTACTGAAAATTATAAAAAATGATTTAGTATCAATATATTTATACAAACAGTATATATATATATATATATATATATATATATATATATATATATATATATATATATATATATATATATATAACCAGCATGCTAAAATGATACACGAAAATAATCTGCAGATTTTTTGTTTAGTATATAAATTAATGAATTTTAAAAAAATTAAAACTATTTTAATTTTTAAAAATAAACTAATATTATTAAAAATATATTGATATTAAAAAAAATAAAATTTGTATAAAATATTGTGCAAAAAATTCTTTGCCAAATTTTTATCATAGGAACCATGTACATAAAAATGTATGTAAAATATAACTAAACTTTTCCATGGCTCAATTACGAAAACGTTCACACAAAATTGAAAATTTTCCAAACTGGCACAGTACACACATATCTCTATATAGTACCGACGTGACGTCGACTGAAATCCCTGATAAAAGTGCATTCGAAATGCATTTAGCTGCAGTGTATTTTCCACTCCCCGCACTGTGGAAAAAGTTGGCAGCGAGATTGCATCTTTACACACTACTTTAGCGTATGATCTATCCTTACATACTCGGTATTAGGCGTGCAGCCGGTATAGGAGGAAAAGTCTAAGTACGCTACATACACAACATATGTGGGCACTCATACTTGTCCCATTGACATGTGGAACGTATGACGCGACATTACTACCAACTACATGCCATCCGACAGAGTTATTCAAGAATGACATACACCGCACAAACACATTACCACATGTGCAATATTGTATTGATGTGCAGTTTTCGTACGAGTGTGCCACGTGAACTGAAACGTTTACAAATTTATTAGATATTTCCATGTATGAAATCATATATTTTTTTATATTCTACACTTTTACAAGAAAAATCTGTCGATTCAATCCCATATAATTTTATAATCACATGTATATAATTGACTAATTAGATACGGTTTCATCAATTCGATATCAAAGTAGATTATGCAATTTTATAAACGAATGTAATTCAAATTAAACACTGACCAATCTATAAATTCATCTCGAATGAACACAATTAACACAATTCCACTTATGAAGTAATATAGACTATTAATAAATTTATATTTTTTAAGTACATTTACATAATTATTATATAACCGATCTGATAATATCCACTGCTTTTTTATTATTATTTTATATACAAAGAACGATTAACTCTATTTATTAAAATGTAGAAGAAAAAAATACATAATTATTTAATCATTTCTTTCCATCTCTCACTCTCTCTCTATATACATATATATATATATATATATATATATATATATATATATATATATATATATATAATTTGTATTAATTTCATAATTAAAAATTACAGTGATTATAAGAAAAATGTTTTAATTACATATATTATTTTTAATATACACATTTCTGTATACACTCTATCGAAATTTAAAAAAGATTATAAATTTTAATGAACACAATATTTATTGAATAGTAAAGCAGATAACGTAGATACAATATTTAATTTGATAATATGTAAAAGTATATATTGTCTATGCTGAAATATAGTATTTATTTTTTATAAAGAACTAAAACTGATCTAATTGTAAACTGGTCAAATCTGTAAACTGTTTAAACCGTTTTTAAAACAAATTCCTTGCTATTTATATAGTCGTATACATTCTTTTTTATTATTCTCTGAATATATTCAAATATTTATCAAAAGTTTATTTAAGAGAATAATACAAGTAAAATATGAGAAGAAAATAAAAAAATAATCGCTAAAAAATTCAAACAGATACTTAGAAAGAATTTTATCACATTTATTGTTAATTAAATTGTTTCAAAGATTTATAGTTATTTTTTCTTAAGAAGTAGGAACAAAAGTTTATATCAATTTGTTCTTATGTATAAAACCAAGAAGATTTACAAAAATAAAATAAGAAGTAATCAAGACGTTAATTAGAAATCTTAAATATTATGACATTCAATCAATATTTTAATTTGCAAATTAAAAAAAAAATACTAATACAAATTTTACTACTGAAATGAATTAGTCATAGTTTAATAAATATACTTATTTTTTAATAGCCCAAGTTTTTTAATCACATTTTATTTTTAATCAGGAAAAAACAAAGACTTTTCTTACTAACAAATATCAAATGTAAATCAATTATTTATTTGTAAGATTGTTTTTTTGTATATTTATGTATATATATTTTATCTACCAATTTATCTATATATCAATCTATTTATTGATTTATCTTTATATATATATACACGAACTATGTTTTCCAAATGTATTAGTTTTTTCAATATTTGAATAAATAAAACGTACGACGTACGAGAGCAATCTAAAAACAGACTAGTGATGAAAAATACAATATTTGGCGTTTATTATTGACGGCTAGAAGTATCGCCCTTTACGAAAAATATTTGAAGGGAATGTAAAGAATAAGCAGTGGTAAAATAAGACAATTTTGTTGCGGATGAGGAATATTCGAGAGTGTACAAATTTTAAAAAGGAAGAAGTGGTCTTGTATGCTAAAGACAAGCTACGATTAGTAGAACTTGTGGAAGAAAAGTGAAACTTGCAATAGTTGTAAATACATCAAAGTGGACATAGCAATATAAGAAAAAGAATAAGAATTTTTTGTAACTTAGCACTCTGTGAATGATGGAATCTCTATAGTTATGCCTAATAGCTAAATTTTTTTTATGAAAAATAAGTGTGTGACTTGTGGAGGAATCAAAAATTCATTTGTGAAAATAGGGGTACGTTTTAGACAAATACATGCAAAGATAAGTCTATTACGGGGTATATATTTTTATCTCTAGTTATAGTTATCAAATGATTGTTTTTTTTATATAAAATAACATTCGTCTAATACATTATGTTTCACATCAACTTTGATACGAGTATTATTTTTTTTGTATATCTGTTTCATTATTTATTATTTTGTATATAATTTTATTACTTTGTTTAAAAAAATGGTTCTCATCGAATGCATTCAAACATTCTTATACTTATTTTTTAATTGAAAAGTCCGTTCTATGTTTTTAAATAAAGCTCTGAACTCATTTTAACCAGAGATAATTGATTTTGACTGAAACAATATATTATGCTTAATAAATGTGATTTTCGATGACCTATATTTGCATATTCTGCTTGTTAATATGTATTAATGGCGATGATGTCACATCGTCAGAATATAATTTATAAATTTATCGTTTGAATATGATATTTCAAAAGCAGTGAATTTATTAACACTAAAATTATATATGTTAAATCTGTAGGTTAAAATTATGAGTGATTTTTGTTCTTTTGTTAATATATTAATTGTTGATTAAGTTAATAATTTACTTGTGTAAACAAGAAAATAATTACAACCGAAAAAAAGGTTTAGACTTTAAATGAGTACAATGGTTTGATCTGCTGCAATATAAGAAAATCACTGAGATCATCTCCGTTCGTATCTCGACATAAAAGAAGAAAAAAAAAGAAATGTACAATAAAAGCTTGTGTAAGAAAGAAAAAAACACTTTAAAGTTTTCTTCATTCCGTAAGAACTAGTATCCAGAGAGTATACGAAGACAACACGCCATGTCAATAAGAGGGCACACAACGCAAAGATAATATTATTTCAGTGGATGTAGTCTTGGGAGAGTAATTGACCCGGTGAGTCGGGGGGACAATCAAGCGGAAAAAGACGCGCTGCTACGCTCGCTCGTTGCTGACGAACACGCCACATTGCCTTTCTTGCTTCATGTTCGTACACACAGACACACAGCAATTTCAATCCTGTCTCTCTACGTACTGTACTCATCCATAGACACCAGTATGATGTACGGGAACGAGATGGTATTTTTAAAATATTCCTGTTCGACGAAAATTACATACGTACTTTTTAATACCGGCTATTTATGTACCATACAATCTAAGATCTTATTAATGTGTACTTTAGTTTCAACAACAAAGATCCATCTCGACTGTAATTATGTTAATTATAATTAGAACCGAACGTTAATTACATACAACATGTACGGAGATAATCATTAGACATGGCCGTAATTTATTGTCGAGTACGTTCAGTTAATGGCTAATATGCCGAGTGGTAAAAACCTATAGGGCATGAGATCTGCTTATCTTACAATTAACTCAAATTGTTGAAATAAATTATACGTTCTTTTTTCTTTCTCATTCAAATAGCAACCAAGTATAACCGACTTAATTTATTATGTTAATTTCGGAATGTTTTCAAGGTAGATAATTGTAGGAAGTAACTTTCATTCGCTGAATGGTTATGTTGAATTAAATCGGCGAAGGGATGAATAAACTGACACAAAAACAAAGATATATATATATATATATATATATATAATACATGTGCGTGTTTTCATGTCTGAAGAATCAGTGGTAATGATGAAAGATCACTGATAAGTTCTATTATATTTGTTATTCATAGAATCTCTTAAAAAAATAATAAATGATTAACGATACATACTTAGTTCTAACATTAATATCTAAGCATAACAATAAAAATTAATAAATAAGTCATTTGTGAAAATTCAGTTCTGACCCTGTTGATAAAAAATTCATTTTTATAAATAAACTTTTTTCCCGAAAAATCTCTACTAAAGTAAATATTTTTTTCCTGGGTTATGGTATCGGTATCGAAATGCAAGTAAACAATAATCAAAAAATAATCAGTAAAGATTTATTGAACATTTTTGATCAGAGAAGTGCTTGTAGTCTGTTAGGTGGTAAAGAATTAAATTGTAAAAGTGGAAATTGAATATTTCTTTTAAGTTCTATTTATTTATAAATATTACAAGTATTCATATATATTTAAATAAAAATGTGATATGAAGTAGATATATTATGCAACATTTATATGATATACATATATATATATATATATATATATATATATATATATATATGAATGTGTGTATGTGTGTGTGTATTTGTATGTATAATGTAATATCGTCAAGTTTACTAGTCTCTATGTCGTTTGTTTGAACCGGTTCATATCCCGAGGAGCCAGGAAAACTGGCAAACATTGCGACAATACTTTGCGCCAGCGAACCTCTATATACACACAAATAGTCTCAAACTCTCCTCCCTGCCAATCTCATTTCGCGTTTGCTGCATCGAACAACACAAGACCTACGTTCGTATTATTCTAACGAAAATACATACTTGCGTTATGTTTTTCCATGAGCGACAGTGAGTCGTTTCTCTGCAGAGAAATGAAAAATAACCTCCGTCATCAGAATTTCAAATGCAAGACATATATGACTGAAATCCATTTAATAAATTGAATCTATATGTATTTCATTCATCACGAATTGTATCCCGTTTGTTTTTATTCATATCTGTGTTGAGGTTATGAATAACGGTACCGAAAAAATTATATAGAAATATTTTATGCTAATTAGTTTTGTCTCTTTTGATTGGTGGTTGTTCGATAGTTTTTGATTCGTACGTGAAATGAATTTGGTAAGATAACAGAGTCGAATTTCTGAAGACATGTATCGAATTTATAAATATACACTAAAGCAAGATAGAAAAAACTTTAAGTCTTATAAAGAATAAATAAATAAAATAATATCAGGCGTAAATTATAATTCTGAGCCTTTACATTGAATCAATCATTAAATTAAAATATTTTCTCTTCGTTTTAGGATTTTTAAGTGGCAACATTAATATTTAAAAACTATATATATATATAGATATATATATATATCTTAGTTGAGTAGTTGGCATAAACTCAAAAAACAATAGTGAACAGAATGGCGTTCGAAAAGCACCATATTAGGCACTGTATAATTTTCACATTCCAGTTGAAAAAATTCTAATAAAGCTGTTGGAATGATTTGTTCAGCTTTTGAGAAGGTGTAAAGCATTAAATATGCTAAAATTAAATATTAAATTAAATATATTAAAAAAATACTAAAACGGTGGAAGAGGTTCGAAAATTCATTGATGACTTCATCGACTCAATCTTTTTTACTATAAGGGATCCGTCAGTTTCACGACAGATGGAGAAAAATTATATAAAGCAATCAAAGATATTTTTATGATTGAAATTTATTTGATTTTTCCATAAACAAAAATCCATTTTCTATAGAAAAAGCACCGAATCAATTTGTACATCTAATAAATAAATAATTTAGAAATCTCCTAGTAATAGTGACTTGGTTGGAATAGTTATGAAAAACTATAAAATTAAAAGAAATATAATTAAAAAATCAATATTTTCTATTACTGAAATATATAATTTAACAAATGATAGAGAAATTTTTCAGAATAAGAAATAAATTAGAGACCGAAAAAAATATATTTTAAAGTATGGTAATTGTTTTGAAGGAAGTTGACATTTTTTTACTCTACATAAAAATTATGAATTTCAAGATAAAAATAAATTTCTATGTTCGTTTCTTACCAGTATACAAGACATTCTTTATAATAATTTCCTTTTCATAAAATATATATAACGTAACTGTAAAACATTGTATTTGTGAACACGTCGAAATCATAAATCTCCTTACACACAATAGTTTCAAAGCAAAATATATTTGAAAAATGTCTCCGTATCACGATAACTATATAATATTCAAAGTGAGCGACCATAACTTTATTGTAATATTTTCTAAGAAACCGAGAATGAGCAAAAAAAGGGTTTGGCCTACTTTCCATACACAATTTTAAACGAGCATAACCAACGTTTGGTCAATATTTGGAAACTACTGTATTGTGATCGAAAGGGTTTATATGCACACGTTCGAACGATTCGACAACGGTTGATTTTTTTTATACACATTTAGAAAGTTTTTCATATTCGTCAATCTATTCTCTGACATTTTTTTTTGTGTTTGTAAGAAGAAATTCGGTAGGAGTAACGAGCACCGAGCAAAAAATTTAGGTTTCTAAGAATTAATACGATTGCTGTTTAAAATTATACGCAATAACTTATCTTGTATTCAGGTCCATGTTAAACCATTAAACATTTTCAGTTAGTTGGAGTTTATAGTTTAGTATACGATCAAACTTCTTGTTGTGATGTCTAGTTTACTGGTTGTACTGGGTAAGTGTTTTTTAGAAGATTAGTAGATTTGCATTCTTATAGTTAAACAAATTTCGACAATTTAAATTAAATAATTTAATTAATCTACCTTAGAATTATATTGTAATTCTTTTAAATTATTAAATATTTCCTTTATATATAGAATAAAAACAGTTTATCTTAAATAAAACTTAAATCATATTTAAAAACCAATTATAAATTCAAAGTAAATACTTATTTAATGATTGAATCAAACTAGTTGACACTCAGATTAGAATTACATTCTAATTCATCTCGGTTATAAAATATTTCCCTTACAAGTTGATTTTAAAAATAGTATATTTTAATTAAAATTTAAAATATATTTCAAAAACTATTATAAATTCAAAATAAATACAAATTAAAAAAATGTAATAGCCAAATTTGTATTCAGATTAGAATTTCATTGCAATTCCATTCATTATTATATTCATATATATACACAAATAAATTAAAAAAGTTTACACCCAAAGTCTAAAAGTTTTTCATTCATCAGAATTAATATTTTTTCTGAATTATGTAGAATGTATTGATCTAGTATTTAATATGATTATTTATTAATAGTATTTCTTAGCAAATATTTTGAAATTCGTTATAAATAATTATATCAAAAGAGATTATATATTTTGAATGAAACGCATTTTGATCTCTTATTTATTTTCATTTCTCGTTGTAAAAGTTGTATGATTTCTTAAACATTTTATGTATCAAAAAAGTTTTCGAATAAATGTATACATGAGCATATGTTAATGTTTGTGTTAAAATTCGATAAAATCTTTCCGACTAACCGTCGGAAATGTCGCTTGAGATTCCTTGTTAAAGAACTGAATTCGTTATTAATGTCGTAAAATAAGATTTATTCTTTTGAAAAATAAAAATAAAATAAACTACATACTAGTATAATTATAAAGATTAATTGTGATAAAATATTTAAAATTTATAAAATTTGAACTGAATACGTGGTTTTTAATGATTACTGATTATAATGAAGCTTAAAAATGTTTCAATAAGGGAAATAAATGTTTGTAATTTTTCATATAATATTTGAAAATATTTTTTGTATTTTTTACATATATAAAAGTGTATTTCAATATAAATACTGATTCAAAAACAACTCGAGCATCAATTGATTTAATAATTTGATACAACTTGAAATAATACATTCAAATTTTTTCCAAGGATTTAAAACTTCTCAAACATTTTTTTAATGTCTTTTCAATAGTAAAATTATTTAATTAGAGACTCAATACATATTTGAAGTTTATAAAACCGTTTACAAAAAAATATTCTGTGCTCGAGAAGAAATAATTCTATCAATTATTCACTTTTATTTTCCTATATAATTTTTTATCATTTTTATTTTTTTATATACAAATATTCAATATTACTTTGTTAAATAATTCGCAATTCTTCTTTTCTAACAAGTATTTTTTTGATGATTTGTCTTTTACTTATTTTATTCTTCAAGTATTAAAATATTTTAATTATAAAAAATTTCAAATGAATATACATTTATTTTCTATTAAAAAAAGTACCGAATTAATTAGTAGATCTAATAATATCGTTTATAAAAGTAATTTACACGTTTAAAAAAATTAATATTAATTAAACAAACTACCTAAACGCTAATTTCAATAAAATAAAATATTCTTTGTCATTTAATAAGCTATCAGATGTTATCTCAACGAATTAAAATGTGTTTATTTCATGTGCATTAATTAATGTCTCTTTGACAGTTATTTTGTTTATTTAAAACTATTTTTATATTCATCTGTAGAATATTTTCAAACACTTTTGTAGTAAAAATGGGTAGTTTTAATTAAAGAATAATTAGTTATGAATAATGTTTAAAACTGATCCAAAAAACTCGTCAGTACCAAAGGTATATTTGAAGTTATTAAAAATAAAATTTAAAAATGTGTACAAATACGTTTTGTTTTAAAAATATATTCATTATGAAAATTATTTGAGAATATAATCACGGTTCTATATTTTTTTTAAAAAAAACTGATGTATTAGTAAGTAAAGAATTTCTATTAATTTTATGACTTTTTCTGATATGCTCTTCAATAAGATATAAAATGAATAAGGTTAAAATCTATAAGTAAACCCATTTCTTATATTATTAAAAGTGAATATGTAAACATCATACATTTATATATCTTATGATTTTTACTTCAATGACATACAAAACTCCTGATAAATTTACAGTACGAAAATAAAACTAAAAGACATGAAAAACAGAAATATAGACCGATCGTCCGAACGTGTTTCAAATTATAAAATCATGCTCGCCAATAGATTCTCACCTCGCTGTCATGGATGCAACAAAATTGCGAATCGGTAAAAGATCTCAATTAAAGTGAAAAATGGATCATTCAACAGGCTAATGCCTTAAGCCTGGTCGACGCTTGGGCGGGAGTATCCAAAGATTTAGGCATAAACATGACAATGCGTCTCATAAAATGATCGTAAAATTGTAATTTTACGAGTTAGATAATATATTTTTCCTGCGGCTAACTTTGTTTAGCATAAAGATCAGATTCGCAGGAACTCCATATAGGTGATACAAGATATGGATGTTATTTTCTATAAATTACGATCGCCCGTTTAAAAATACATTGTATTAAACGTCTCGATTAGTGTTAATCGCCATCGTTGAGAATCTGTCTCGTCTCTTCTTATTGGTTATCTGCGATTTGAATCGTGAATGCATTGTATGCGCTTTTGAGTGGTCCGGTAGAGAAATAATTAATACTAAATATGTTATTAGAGATTATACTGTATTCGTGTTTCACATAAATCAGATGTTTAATAGTTTTGTTATTCTTTTTTCAAGTGATCGTCATTTAGACACATATGAAAGAATATTGACTATTTAATTAGTACTAATTAAATTAATGAATGTCATAGTTTCTAATTACAAATAATTTCTTTTAATATTACCAGCAGGAAACACAACATACCGATGTATCATTAAGTTCAGAGAGTTAATTATTTTTTTTAAGAAAATATTCTTGAACATACAATACTAATTATGATGAATGCAATTATTTAAATACGGAACGATGCTTTTTCTTGTGAAACAAACAGTTCCTGTCAGTAATATATATATATATATATATATATATATATATATATATATATATATATATATATATATATATATATATGTGTGTGTGTGTGTGTGTATAGGTATATGAGTGTGTAAAAGTGTAGCTTAGAACATAAATGTCAATAAATCAAAAATATTTGTGTGCGTTTCAAAATATTAATCGAACGATACATAAAAACAATGTATGAAAATGATCTCATAAACGGCTACTAAATGTTAAAGAGAGCGATAAAAAAGAGAATCAAACAACGTGCTCTTGAATAATTCGAAACAGCTTTGTTTGTTTCTTTAGAAATGACTAACATGTGCAATCCGACGTAAACTTCAAAAATAATCCGTGGAGGCGATTCAAAAATGACTTATTTACAGTTCACCCACGCGCCTTCGAACCGTCCACATTTGTGCTCAAATTCACGTCGTTTCTTGTAACAGATGTAACGTATATAAATAACAGGATATATATGATCCCTAAATAATGTTTTCCAATATATATGGAATTCCTTTATAGACTCTACAACTGCTCGCCGACTTACCGATCGTGACGAGTTTGTAAACTATCTATTTGTGATATATTGTTTTTTTTTCTTTTTGGCTTTTCTGAATAAACAAACGCGCGGGAAAACATTTTTAATGTTCCAAATATTAAAGAGAAATACGTTAATGTCTCATACGAAAAACATAAATTATTCGAAATTTTAATAAGCCTAATATCGAACGTTTAATTCCCGATTCGAAAATTCTCAAATATATACAAGACCCGAATCGTGTGTGTCCGTACATAGAAATATTTCAAATAATAAAAATGTAAATTTACTTATTTCGATCCTTCAGATGAAGATATAATTAGCATACGACAAGTAGTGAAAAAAAAAATGTTTAGTATATTTACATAATTACACAAGCCGTACTCGTAGAGATAATTTAGATGATAGATCTAATAGTTTTATTTTGGTTAAGCATATAAATCGTTCATTAAATTTACGACTGAATTTACTAGCGCATAATAGTACTAGTTTTGAATAAATTAAAATCGAGATTAAAAATAAAAACAAATATCGTTACAATGAAACGAGAAGAAATCACTTAATTAAACGCGGACTGAATCTCAACCTTTAACATTTTTTTTAATCAACTCTATCTGAATTCAAGAATAAATTAATACATTAAACGTTTTCGTTTAGTTTTATTTTTACAACTCTATAATCATATTTTCAAACACAAATGTATACAGATGTTATTTCCATTAAAATTTAATCTATTTCTTATCCGATCTCAGAACGAATCTGAGATTTGATTCGATCAGTGGTCATTTAAGTATTATTTGATTTTAAATGTGTGTTGGATGCAATTGAATAAACATAATTTAGTCAAATATCGGAATTCAATTCAATTAGTAAGTATTAAGAAACATTAGTACATAATCTTTTAAATAAAATCAAATAGGAGTCTATCTTATTTAAAATATTGATTATATAAATTAATTAAGATCTAAAAAATAATAACAAATGGTTTGAGTACAAATTATTACAGTCTTGTAGTGGATTTTATCGAAATCCTTTATTAATTTTAAATATAGCGAATAGTTGTATTGTTCTTATTGAATTTCTTGTAAAAACTTTTCATTTTTAGCTATCTATACTTAGTTTACAACTGTTTATATTTTCTTTTTAAAAAGATTTATACAACCAACAGCTAATCAGGATGTAAAGCCTAAATATATTTTATAGCTAAGTTCAGTTATATTAGTTGAGATTGAGACATCACAGACAAATTCATTCTACCCGCTTCATTTTTAAAAATTCTTATTGGCTAATTATTCTGTACCAAGTTGTACCAACCTATTACGTACATATTTTAATGCGAGAAAAATCATTGACAAGACAAATCTTTGATAACCGAGAAATAATGTCTACAGTCCAATTAATTGAACACAAAATATTTCTTTATAAAAATAACATTTTTCTGATGAATATTTGTACAGATTATCGAAAATAATTTATAACTAAATACTATTTACATATTTAATAAAATAATTAATAATAATTTAGTGAAAAATTTGATCAGAAAATTTTTCTTATTATTTATAGAGATTAGAAATCAATTTTTGAAAATAAATTAAGGCACAGTGTTTCAAATCTACAATTATGACAGGATAAACATTTAAAATTATGTATATTATTAGATTTAATATAATTCTATATAGACATGTAAGATATAGTATCAATTAATGCAGAAGAATAGAAAAAAAAATATGAAAATAATTTAAGATTAGTTTCCAACTAAATAAAATCATTCTAGGTACAAAACATTAAACGAATGAATTGATATCTCAATATTTAGACACATTATTTTATTCATGTAATTTATTACTAACCAAAACTAAATTGATATTTATTCTTCTACAACGTCCATTTTCTTTCACAGGAAGAAGCCATGGCTTCCAAACCAAACATATCCCCGACGTCTGTTAACTACTGTATTGGCTGAGAATTTTTTCAATCTTTTAACGTCTGGTCTATAAGCAGATGTTTGTATTCAGTTTGCTTTACATAGTTGTATGAAGCAACGCGTCGAAAATTTCAAAACTGATGTGCACGTTCGAGGACCGAACATATTGGATTGTAGGTATGTGATATTTTACTTCCACGTATTTTAAATTCGATAGTTATTGTATAATTTTACATGTCTGTATAAAACAATCGGAAATGGTTTTTTATGTTTACAATAGAATTTGTCGTCGTTGAGAAATTTACATAAAATGGAAATCGTGAATTCTTTCAAATATCTTAAATGGACATGTTTGGAAAAATAAACAAAATAATATTTTTATTGTTTCTCTCTATTGAATAAAAATTTTTAAATTAATAAATCATCTTTCTCATATACAGATGTACATGGTACATAACTTTTTTTATTACAATTCCTAACCACATGAAATTTGATAGATGCTCATTCGAATATACAGTTCATTGTAAAAAATATATATGAATTTATAAAGACGTGCATAGCATCCAGGAAAAAATATCCATTATCAATTATTACTAAAAATAAATCATCTTCTAAAATGTACATATCTTTAAATAAAACATATAATATGAAATTTAATTTCGATCAATGTGTTGTCATATTTATTTAAATATATTTTTATGGCAACAGAAACAGAAAAAAACTTTTTATAAAAGATCTTTCTGTGAAAAGAAGCCTAATCATATTCTTATTTATTTTCATGAAATCTTGTATTCCTCACTTAACAACTTTGTATTTGTACACAACTATTCAATTACTGCACTTTTCGCTCGATACATTACTATAAATGTTAACAAGGACTACTGTTCTGTACAGATAAAAACATTTTTTACATGGTTGTTCCTTTCAAACACGTTTCACATGCAATTTAAAATCACATTTACATAAAACCACTTCATATAAATAAATTGAAAGTCTTTTTACTATTGATTTCTGCTTCAACACAACTGTATGATTTTAGTAAAGAAATATGTTTCTATATACAAGAATTTTATATAAAAATATCTTTTTATATTATAAAAATGAAACAGCGATGTCGTACTCGTTATTTTTAGTCGTTATCTGACTGGTTGATATCGATCACGTGGTCCCTATTCTGATTAGTTTATATCAGTCGCATTATACACGATTTCAATGTAAAACTGATAAGAAATTTAATCAAATTTTTTTATTCACCGAAGACTTGGAGTAAAGAAATTGCTACACATTTAACATTGAATTTTGTTATGTTAATTTTTATAAACTTTTCGTATAAACATTTTATGACTTATATTTTACATGGGTTATTTTTATGTACAATTCGTTAATTTCTGTTATTTGTCAGGGAAATGGGGAGTGAGTATTAGAGGGTTGATGAGTAGAGTGGGGACGAAGTCGCCCTATCGTGTGGGAGGAGGCAAGCACAGCGAGAAGGCGCAGGAGTTCACTAGTATTTAATATTATGACCTTTATAGACAAAACAAATATTACTTATATATTTTATGTTCAAAAAATAATTTATTTTTAATCCATATATTTTTTATTTTTATTTCATGTTCTACTACTCGATGAATTTTTTGAAAAGACTTTTGAGAAATAAAAATTTTAATCGTTTTAAACTAAATAATTCTTTGTAAAATTCTTATTTTCTATAGAACTAGTCTGATCACCTTTTAAGAAAAAAATATACTAAAGAGTTGAATTTAAAATAATATATTTGTCGAAATGAAAAACATTTTTATTTTTTTTTCAATTATTCTCTAATATACTGATTACTACTCAATAGAACAAGATTTTCGTCTTAATCTTGGATATACCTAAAAGATAAACAGAGTTTCGTTTCGAATAACAGTTTTAGTAACATAGCACGAATTCATAATAAACAATAAATAAAAAAATCATCGCGTACAGAAATATTTTCAGAAGAAACCCGCTCGAACCCCTATGTATCGCTGTATATACATTCATCAAATTAAACGACAATAAAACAAACACAACTCCGCCGACAAACTTTCATTAACGGAACAGCAAATTGATAATCGTCCTTTGAATACGTCCGAAATGTAACATGTAAAAGAAAGAAGTCGAACAAATAATGCGGCATTAATGATTCGGCCTATTCTTTCTTTGAAGAAAACCGTTAATATTTGCGTGAACAGCCGCTTTAAGCGTCAATTGAAGACATCAAGCATTTTTACGAGGTGGTCACAGTAACTTGATGGGCAATAAAGCGGCATTCATGTATTTGTTGATCACTTGTACTCCGTTTCAAGTTCACGGTGTGTATATGTTTTAAGTTCTTTTTTTTTTACTTCCATAACGTACGACGATGATGTATTAACAACACGTGTAATCGTAAATGGTGTCAAATTCACCATTCAGTTTATTAATTTGTCGTTTATATAGCGTTTTATTGATTTATAAGCGTCGCTTGAACTTGTATCATATTGTAAATATTGGATTTCTTGTAAATTAATTTTATGGAAAATTGAACGAAACGCTATCGCGAAAACACATACACACAGAAATATATATATATATATATATATATATATATATATATATATAATGCAACTCTTAAAGAGCATTACTGAAATTTAAAACCAATTTATTAAGAAAAAAATTTTGATATAAGAGTGAATTCAATTAAATAAATCAAACAACTATACTTTAAGATTGATAACACTGGAATATCCAATATGTTCAATACTTTTTGAATTATATGCGAATGATTAGCTTTTATATATGTATATATATATATATATAATGAGAGTTCAAAAAATAATCAATCTTCAGATCCCTGTGATGTACAGATCCGTCCCTGCCTGATAGTGAATGTAATTCGAAAATCTAATAATTATAATTGAAACTCAAATCCCTTTCTAATTACAAATAATAAAAAATGAAATTAGGCATTAATTACGTATGATCACCGCCGAATTACATTTGTAGAATAAAATTTATATTCTATTCTGCAATTATTTTCGATCCAAAATACATTCACTTGATAATTAATGTAATTACTAGAAAATATATTCACAACAAATTCAACTTTCATATTTTGAACTTATTGAGAAATACTAGTCTATTTAATGTGGATTTTGGTAATTAAAAGAATGTGAAGGTTGTTATTGCTGATTGCTTATGAGAACCTATTTATTATAATGTAAATAATTAATGTAGATGTAAGTAATCTAACGTAAGTAATTAATTTTGAACTAATAGATAGTACTGTTTTTGTTTAATGTTAATATAAGAAGCGGTATTTATTTATTAGTAAATGTGATTCAGTTTTTATATAATTAAATCATTTAAAATATATACATACATATATATATATATATATATATATATATATATATATATATATCCGTGTATGTGTACTGATATTGACTTATGTATGATCTTATTTTCATTCGACGTGTTTTCTATCAATTTCGACACAGTTATTGTTTTAAATAAGTGCCATATTTATCCGTATAATTAATGCTGTGTGGATAAACGTGTGCAAAACTCCCAATTATTATTAATATTCTAACGAACTATTGTGATTGCAATGGCGAAAATAATTGAAGATTATGAAACTTCACTCGATGTGAAATACAATTGTTGCAAAGTAATGGTAATTAATTTTGGAACGAATTTATAATTATGGTTTCTTTTCGAATAATACATTTCTCTTGTACGCCTCGTTGTGTTTTTAGCGACTGGTGTGTTTAAAGTTTATCAGTTTGATACGTTCGCGATTACATAGAACCGAATAAATACGACTGAAATATAAACATGTGAACGATTGCGAATCGATAACAAGTATCGAGTTAATTGTGTTGTTTTGTTGTCGTTTTAATTAATACAGTTCGTTTTTCTATTTGTTAAATGCACAAATTAATTTGGTATATTTTTGTACAGAAAATGAATGTTTAAGGAAAAATGGAATACAACTTAATTCTCAAAATTTTCCCATTATTTTAACGAATCCCTTGTCGGAGAAAAATGACAGCTTTTAATCGATGCAGTTGTGTGATTGTTAATTTCTACAACTAATATATACAATTTTCAATTTTATTTTAAAATATATAAAAAATATTATTCGACTGAAAACAAATTCTATTTCTAGTACTTATTTATCATGAATACAAACCGTTTAAATTCTTTACTACTTGAATCAATAAACACGATTTCTTTATATAAAATATTAAACAAATTCTTAAAACAACTAATTGATATTCATGAAAAAACTTATCAATAAAAATGATAAATGGTGACATAACCTCGTTTTTTTAGAAAAAAAATGAAGCCATCAAAATAAGACATAAAATAAACTACACACTTTACATGTTCTTACAAATTTCAATATCTCGACATGTATTTAACATCATATTTATGACAATGAACTATACGATATTCTCATATGTAAGACCGATATAGTTGATGAAAACATTGTCTGGCGTGCTTAAAACAAGAGGTCAGAGTTATGTTTACATCGAACGTTTATCTATAAAAAAGAAAACATATTCTGCTTATGAAGTCATACTTGAAATTTCAACCGAAAGCACTTCAGATGATAAATTGGATGATGCGAAGCAACCAATGAGACAGAGCTGTCTGTCTGGCCAGTGTTCATTTAAGTGACATACCACAGACATTCCCCGTGCAAGATTAAGAATATTCGGTCATAAATAACATTGTGCAAGAAGGTAGTATATGTAGAGTACGCGTTACGTTAATGAAATTTCATATGATACGCATACATGGATGGGTGTAGATGATGAAAATGAGTTGGTATGATTGTTGTTCAGTCATAAAAGCTCCACAAGTTTACTTATTTATTTCGAGTCATTAATAAGTTTCATATTTATTTAATTAATAATTTAAATTTCTTTTCTTTACATACTTCAGTTTATAATCTCTTGTAGATCTGTAAAGAAACTGTTAATAAATATATTTTATGCATTTTTATTAACGTGTCTGTTTTAATATACGTGTATTTAAAAGAACGAATCGCAAAATATTTCATCCGTTTAAAATAAAGAATATTAAAATGTCAAAAAAATGTAAGGATATTGAAAGGACGAATTTAAATTTTAGATGTAATCACTAAAAAAAACTACATTGCTGTTTTACATATTTCTATAACATTTGGAATGTTTCTTCTAGGCAACTGTCTTGAATAATTTGAAAAGTATTTAACGACTCTTATAAATGTTTACTTTAATGCATACATTCGTCCAGAAAGAAACCCACACCTGACTCTCGTCTCAGAATTAATTAATTAATTAATATATGAAATCCACAATACTTGTCCGCTGAAATATTCCACGACGACCGTTTTGTTCACTTGTACAAGTGGTTGTTTATAATCGAGAAACTAACCATTGACGTGCCCTCATACGACAAGACCACCCAAGAGCGATGACGTCACGGTTACTAATGGCGGTGAGTGAGCGAGATTAACATTCTAATTACTGAGCGAACGGACGTCCATCGATAAAAGTCATGCGGCTGTTGCTGCTGCCATTGCAACTATCTGCCCTGTACAGAAAAATGCGTGTGTGTACGTTTTTCTTGTACTTGCAGCTGTTGCATACATATTTTTTTTGCATGGTCTGGTATGAGTACGCGTCAGGGCGATAGTAAAAATTTGTAGTGTAATTACTTAATAAAAAATATAATTGTTTTATTTAAAAATGAATTACGACACGAATAAAATATTTTAAAAACAAGATAATGAATGCATAATGCACGAAGTAGTTTGAAAAATACATTGAGAGTAACAAGTGATCAAGAAATAGGTTATAAGAGCTTGCAACATAAATAAAGATTAACATTCAACGACATTACTTGCTAATTATACACTTTTACATAAAAACTCGGTTGCGAAATATTAAAACTAAATTTAAAAAAAATTATTAACTTTTACAGAAAGTTATTTATGTATTTTGTAAAGGATTAATTTCCTTAATCTAGATCTTTTTATTCCACTATAAAAAATAAAATGCACACATGAACAATTATCTCTTAATTATTTTACAATTTACGTTTATAACTCATACGATTTATAACTGTATTTAATTTTAAAAATAATCAACTGGAACGAGTGTAAATACATAAAGAATTAAAAATACATACTTAAAAGTCAACAGTGACAGAAATATCTACTGAAAATATATTTATAAACATATTCTGACCTACATATTTTAAATGGAATAAATTTATAGCTTACAGCTTTCATTACAAAAGTATTCCAGTGTATGAAATCAAGTTTAAGTTACGAATATATATATATATATATATATATATATATATATATATAATATATATATATATATATATATCAGAAGTGTATCTAAAATATTTATCCTAGACGGATACTTCATTTCAAAATTTCTTTTCTTAAATGATTTTAGAATTTTAACATATTATATTTACAAAAAGATTGATAAACAATATAGTAAAGTCATACATAAATTGAATGTACATGACATTAGAAATTCAATAAAGAAGAAGAACAAGGAATTTGATCTGATATATAAAAAAGACAGGAAATCCAAGTATCGACGCTCGATCTATTATTCTAGTCTAGGCTCTCACGATTTAATTTCTGAAAATTTATTAATGGCACGCCTCTTAAATGAATCATTTTTATAAATTCATTCAAAGACTGATAGACTTTTAGTTATTTATTTATTTAGAATAAATTTGCAATTTTTAACAAAAGCATCTATAATACTTTCTAAAATATGCCTTATTACTTCTTCTTGATTCTAGAATTCATTTTTTTTTATTTTTTTTTTTGATTTCCCACTCTATATGAAAATATAAATTGTTTTTCAACTATTCCAATGATATGAATCTCTTGGATTTCATCTGGGACGAACCTCTTTGTTTGTATCTCCCTTAATTCAACATATATATATATATATATATATATATATATATATATATATATGTATATATATATATATATATATATATATCTTCTTATATAAAAAAACCAAAACAATCCATCGATTGGATTCGAAACGAGTAATATATGAAATATAAAAAGTCAACAAATAATAATTACTATAATACGTTACATTCTTCACGTTTGCCGGTTAACATTGTTTTCTTATCCATTTTCTGTACACGCTCTTTGAAAATTAATCAATAGAATGAAGTTTAATTTCACAAACAATTCCATTAAGCTAATTGCACGGCTCTGAAGTAAACAAAACGAGAGACTTTGATAAATAGTTGATCGATTGATTTAGATAATAGTTGATATTGTTCATACAAAGATACATATCCATATAAATATATATATATATATATATATATATATATATATACATATATTTATAAATATATATATATATATATATATATATATATATATATATATATATTTATAAATATATGTATATATGTGTGTGTGTGTAAAGTCAAGTATTTTCCTTGAAATGCATATCTTGTCTGAAATAAGTCGCTCGTCTCGAATACTGAAGTATTCAGTCGATGCGACGATTTATTTAGAATGGAAATCACATTCGTTATAAATTCCGTAAATTCTCAATTTCAATGTTCACAGAGACGACAAAGCTGTGCTGTTACTGCTAACGTACGCCTACGTAACGGACGCAGGGTGACCCTTTAGAGAACACTGTAAAACGTTCTCATTAAGCTAAATTGTCTCTAGACAAAATAAATTGTCCTGCGTAAACTTCGGAGCATCCATACTATTAAGGTACGTTCTCAAATTCAACTGGTAGATTAGGTACATAAAACTGATGAGAAGAATTCCTAAACATTGCTTAGTTACGACGCGTTCGCCGTTCTGTTTCTTTTTCGATTTAAATTTTGAACTTGGTACACACAGAAAGATTTATTTGTGATATAAAATACTTTATAAAAATTTAATTTGTATACATATTTTAATTTTAGATGAATTAATCAATTTAAAAATCATTCATCATTTTAATTAATCGAGCAATATTATTATTACTTTTTTTAAAAAAATAGAATTTAAAGAATCTTAAAATTATTCAACTAACTGTCGATGGAAGCATTCGTTCTATTTTTTATTATTGAAATATAGTTTTTCAAAAGCAAATTTATTAATTATGTTAACCACATTTTCCTATGAGAAAAAAAATGATTAATTTTTAAATGTATCCCTTACCAGAAAGATAAAAGTAAATAATTGTAGCTAAATTTTAACATTTAAAATTATGTAGGCATATTACAAAAATCCTGGATTTAATATTTAAAAGAAATATCAGACACTTTAAAAAACATATGAGTTTTTTAACATAGAAGAGTTTTAAGTAGAAATTTACATTTTAAAAATAAAAAAAAAACAATAATTAACAAAAAATTGTTCTAACGAAGTGTTATATTCTATGTTCATAAATTACAATAATTTTTATTGTTTTACACAGTTGTTAGTTATAATTTTAACAGTAAGGCATATACGAAACATCAGTTTCAGTCACACACTTGTAATTTTCTCAGGTGTTAAAATGAAACTAATTACTAATTACAAACAAAATTCTTACACGAATATTATGTAGATTGCATTTATTAATTTTTTACACTCATAAAATCTACAAATCTGTAATTAAGTATTGTTTACAATTTTTTATATGTTTCATTTCTCACTTTATTTTTTTCTAAGAAATATATATATATATATACATATATATGAGTATGTGTGTGTGAATGGAAAAATTACACTGATTTACCGTACATCCAATTAAAACTACATAAAAATATTATTTTCGGGAGAAAAAAGTTTTTTCTCTGTGATGTTTGTTTGAAATAAAAAATATGTTTTGAAGTAAAACACATTTTCACTCTAGAAAACATGTTTTTATAAATAAATAAATAAATATACAAACGCACACGTACATACGTGGACGTATGTGTAATTTATTTTCAAAAAAAATATAGTGCCATTCCGAACCGAACACATTTTCTTACAAAATTAGGTAATTACTGTCACACGTGAAATGTTTGTTACATGTATACATGCACAATTATTTTCAAACGAGACGTTGAGTAACCATTCACGTTTTAATTAATTCGTGTATGCGTTGTTCATAAAACAGAAAAAAAAATCGACAGAGATCCCTGTAAATAACCTACATAGAATTAAGCTCCGCAATCTGATGGAAATAGTCCAACTTCATTAATGTCTCAATTAACCTAAACAGGGTTCGAAAATTGGCACGGAACGAAACAAAGGAATATCACAGCAGTGACCGTTAAATTAATGTTATCTCTGTTTAAATTAGCTTTCGCTAATCGTATATAACTGCATGAGAAACCAAGCAGAAAATTGTTGGGTGAAGTAATCCTCGTTCTGTCAATAAAGTTCGAATTAATTTTTTTTTAAGTGCCTATACATTAATGCATATTTATAAAATATTCCAAATTAAGAACTAAATGGATTTTTCATGGTGATATAATGCGTAATTCGTATGCCACGAGTTAGAAATATCGTTTCTTAAAAGCATTGCAACCATGTTTTCACAATGACAATATATTCAAAAATGTACTTAGATATTTTAATCTCTAAATTATTGTTACATTTCTAATACATATTATATATATATATATATATATATATATATATATATATATGTATATATATATATATATATATATATATATATATATATGTATATATATATATATGTATATATACAAATAGATATGTATATATCAAAATGAAACAAATTTAAAGCTGAAAACAAATAAATATATCTCATAAATAAAGAAAAATTTAAATTTTATAAATTAATTACAAGTTTTGGTTAGAAATTAAACACTTTACTTATAAATATGGATTCTAACTTAAAAAGTGATAAAATTTGATAATCACATTTAAGTAAAAAATATTACAAACCACTTATACAAATATCTGGATGAAAATTTCTACACATTATATTCTATATAAAATTTTCTGTTCTAATAACATTAATTGATGGAATAATTGACATTTTTTGATTTAATTAATTAACAGAACACGAGAAAACAATCTATTGTACTTTGAAATATATCTATAAATCATTTTATTTTCTATCTTGGTCAAATTGTAATATTCAAATTATTAATAACGTTATATTTGCATAAATAAGTCAGTTTATGATACATAATTATTTTTAAATAAAAAATTATTAATATTTTCACATCAGGTCACAAAAAAAAATATTTTACATTTTATATTTTTTTGTAAAATCTGATATTTCAATTAAGGAGCATAAATCAAAATTTAACCAACAACGAACACTGTTTTTGACAGAAATCAATTACATTCACGTTGAATGTACATTTTAGCACAAAAGAATTTCTTGTTTTTCACTTTCGATTTTTGATCAAAAAAATACCACGACCTACAGTATGCAGATTTTAGTGAAAAAATAAATTTTTTTAAAACAGCAATTTCTGAGAAAATATTATATGCACATTATCAAAAATGATAATTTATTAAACAATCATGCATATTTGACTGCATTTAGTTGATAAAACATTAGAAAAGTACATTTTTATGATTTGAGAATGAACGAAAAATACATTTTTTCACTAATTATCAAAAATTCAATATCTAATAAACTGACAAAACTTTTTTTGATAGAAATGAGTTGTGTTAGTGATAAAGATCCATTTTAGTGCAAAAAATTGATAACTTTTTCACTTTCAATTTTTGGTAAAAAAAATACCACGACCTACAGTATGCAAATTTTAGTGAAAAATGAAAATTTTTAAAACAAATAATTTGAATCAAATTTTGCTTATAAATTATCAAAATTAATATACTATGACATAAATCAACATTTTTTTATATATTTAACCAATAAAACTCAAGAAAAATGACTTTATATTTTAAAAATGACTGAAAAATCTAATTTTTTCATCAAGCATCAAAAAACAAAATGTATTCAACTGCTGGTTATTTTGTTGGCAGAAATTAATTATAATAATGTTAAACGTTTGTTCTAGCACAAAAAAAGTTCATTATTTTTATTTTAGATATTTGGCCAAAAAAATACCATGACCTATATAGTATGCAGAGTTTATTGAAAATATAAAAATGTTAAAAACGACAATTTTTGAGAAAATATTATGTCTATTATTGAAAATGATAATTTATTATACAACCATGTATTTTTGAATAAAATTACTTGATAATCCACTGACAAAAACATTTTTTTCGTTTTAAGAATGAACGAATATTGTAATTTTTCACTAATTATCAAAAAATCAAAATCTAATAGAACTATAAATTTTTTTGATAGAAATGAGTTGTATTAGTGATAAACATTTATTTTAGAACACAAAGTTACATTTTGGTCAGAATTCAAACACTTTATAGTAGTTTAGAAATTTTTATCTCGATATTTAGTTCTGTATATGAACACACGATTTTTTCTACAGAGTTTTAACATCCTATATTACTTTAAAAGCCTTTCTTTCGACTAAAATATTGTGTATAATACTCTACGATAATTCATAGGCCTATATTTCAGTTTACAAGTCTTTATACGAACTCACAATTGTTTTCTGTTGAGTTTCAACACCCTAAAATACTTCAAAGACATATATTTCAACATACAGTGTTCTATATGAAGACACGATTTTTTCTGTAGATTTAAGATATTATGTAAGAGGTTACAGACCAATATTTTGATTTAAAATCATCTATATGATTATAAGATTTTTTTCTGTTGAATATTGACATGCTATGACACTTCAAAGGCCTATATCTCAACATAAAGTCCTCTATACAAGCACAGTAGTTATTACTAAAAACGTTTTAATTGAATTAATAAGTAATTAAATGATATTTTTAAGAATGTACCAAAAATATAAAAGTATCATAATTTATTATATACAATGTTTCAAGTAAAAAAGTATTTTCTTAATTAAGTATGCTATATACAAGAAATATGTAATTATAATATATTTTCTTTTGAAATCGAAACTCTGCTTAATTAAAATAATATATAAAAGTTGAAAAATGAATTAAAATATTTAACTTCAAACATTATACTATTTTATTAAACTATTTTAGTGTAAATTTTAAGATAATAAAATAATACAAGAATATTTATAAGAATTTCGTTTAGTACATCTGGCTTAAAAATCATAATTTACTTGTCTGAAACATTTACAAAATATAAAATATATTAAGGAGATGATTCGCAGTGGCATAATAAGACGTACGAGTATAGTAAATATTTAATCAAAAACTGCTCGTTACTCGAACGTTTGCATTTATAGCGTAAGAACTTATATTGTTAATATTATTATTATTATTTTATGTACGTCGACGTCCATAACAACGTTCTTCTCCATCTCTATGATCGAATAATGAAGTGATAATGTATTAACACCTCCATAATTTAACACCGCCATCCATATACTCATATTTTTTTTTCAGTGCTTTTCAGCGAATACCTATTTTTAATTAAAGTGAGAGCCGCGTTACGGAGGAGCAATCTACATTCAAATATGTTCATAACAGCGATGTCATCTAGTAAGGTAGTCCTTAACTACGCAAGGCTGGTGAACGTTTAATAGTATTACCGGTTTGCATATATAGTATAGTGGATGGCACGGAGGTTTGAACATGAATATCCACGGGAATCGACTCGTTTCTTTTTCTTTGGAATATAAAAGTGTTGCAGTAACATGGATCCTTGTTTTCAACATATCAGTAGCTTATTTGCATTGCAAAAAAAAACGTCGGAGTAATGTACGTCGATCAGGGTTGGATTCGATAAGTATTTGTTTTTATTTTTCTTTATAAATATTTGTTAAGCTTAAATACACCACACCGTATACTTTTATCGACACTGTGTGGATTAACTTGGTGTTATTTTTATATAAAACAGGATAAAATTATGAAATCAGTAAAAAATAATCAGAATGAATTAATAATCACATGAATTATAGTAAATCATAAAAATATTGAAATAATACTTATTATTAAATCAATAAAGTAATATAAAATATAGGAATGCAATAAATAAATAAATCATTGTTTTATATGTTTTGATTATCAAATAGAATATTTAAATATTATTTATTGATTTTATTGTTTAATGAAGGACTTGAACATTCAAAAAATCTGTAAATTAATTGTTAACATTTATTCTTCTTTTCATATTTGCATATCGTCTATATATATATATATATATATATATATATATATATATATATATATATATATATATATATATAATTGTTTAAATATAGAAGAGAGACCGAGAATCAAACAATGACAAATAAATAACAAAAAAGATGAATTCCATTTTTAAATTCATCTATTTTGGTACACAATTTATGTTTTCAAATTAAGTTCAATTCTAACAAAAACTTCTGGATGTTTCACTAAAACAAACATTTGTGATATTAAAATATTAATTAATTTATTGACTGGAAACTTTTTTAATTATAGTGCTAAGCCATAATTTAAGTTATCTAAATATATTAAATATTTTTTCTAGATGTGGAGTTGGGCATCCGATTAACATTATGCAAGAAGCTTTGTTGCAAAACCTAATATAAACAGCTCGGAAGTGATAAGCTATTCAGATTTACGGATTTTCAAGGAATGTAACCCGCCTAATGTTTATAATGTATTCCGGTAAATAAATACGTGTATATAAAATTATCTTATTTTTTCAAACAATGCAAATGAATATGTTCTTAGCACAGAGTGTATCAGACAGAAAAAAATTGGCAGAACATTAAATAATAATAAGAAAATAATAAAAGAATGAAATGTAATGAGTGGAACTGAAACAGGTGTATAGAAATTAATATATATATATATATATATATATATTAATAAATTACAATCAAATTATTATTTATACCTGCAGAGATTATATAAACGTAATAAATATTGTTTATATAATTATTAATGTATGTATTAATTTATTTCAACAGAAGTCAGTGTTTTATAAAAATCAAATTGTACAATAAACATATATATTAATACATAATTATTTTTTATATTTAAATTATTTCATAACGATGTCAAGATTATTAAATAATGTTCTGTTTGTAGAAATAAACTGTATTTCTTACATAATATAACTGATAAGTGAAATCCTGTTAGTTCAGAGTGTGAAACAATAAAATGTATTAATACTCTGAAGTATGGATTTTTTTATTTTGCAGGATTTTTAAAAATCTTTGAACATAGTAACGAATAAATAGTTATTCAGATACGTTTTGGAAAAAGTATAGCTTTTACGAGCTTTATGGAATAAGTAAGTTTATTCAATTCTATAAAATTACACTAAGACTTATATTGTTTGTATGTTGTTCCTTACTAACTTTCAAAAAGTTGATTATTCGGATTGTTAATAGCAGTATTTTTTTTATTTTTTAATAAAATATTCCTATATATTTATATTTTAATTGAATGAAAAAATAAATAAAAATATCTATATAAAAAGCTTGATAATTTTCAAACTATGTTAGCAGTTTAAGAGTATACTTGAAGAAATTTTATATAAAGCTGTAGAGAAACGATTAATAAATTTTCTTAGATAATGTAAAATAGATTTTAAAAGAATATAAAGATTCTTTTAAAACTACCTTCTTGTAATTTAATCTTTTATTTAACAGTTAAATTTTGTTCAAATTAAAATTACTACATTTCAGACACTCGACGCTAATAATCTTAGAAGTCGACACGTCCTTAAATAGAACACAAAAAATGTTATGTATAATACTTTTCCACTTCTTAATCAATATTCATAATATTAATAATAATAGACTTATTAAATATCTTATAAAATGTAGATTGTGAAAAAAATACTGTCAGATAAAAGATTGCTTCTGTGTAATTATACTAAAATTAATTACAAAAACTCTTGAAATAAAACGAAGAGTCTTGAATACCAGTCTTTCAATTTATCAGTGCATGTCTATGTTTCAGGTGAAGATCATTTACCGTTATATAAAACCGAGTGCCTCTCTGTATTCGTAAGTTACGTAGATAAAAGGATTCAGTTTCATAGCTCGCGGTATAGACAAGCAATGGCGGTACTATATACCCATCCCTATCGACGAGATTAGACCCAGAAGTGAAGCTGCTGTGTTGTGACAGTAGGCGGCAGTAGCAGAACATGGAGTCGCAGACAAGTCATTTACTTAATGAGATGAAAGTCAGCAGTTGACTTTAAAACACAGTTCACGGATGCTTTTTTTAAGATAAAAAGGCAATACTTATGCAAATGTAAAAAGAGGAAATTGCATTCATTTTTTTCTTTTTTGATAGGAGAAATATTCTATAGGATGTAATGTTAAATTATATATATATATATATATATTTATAAATAAAAATAAATACACTTTCATATCTGATATTTGTATAAGAAAATTCAGATTTTCAATAAGCGTGTTTGTTGTATAAACGAAGCTCGTAACAACATTAAGACATAAATTTGAATTTATCCGACAGATTTTATTTGTCTCTTTATCATGTCGTCGAAAATTCCGGTAGTTCATCAAACCACTAAAAATTGTTGTTTGTCTGAAAGCATTGATAATATAAATTACTGCTCGTTGTAAAAATGAGTGACGTTGTGGAACAAATAATCGTGTTTACAAGAAATTTCAGATAGACGTAAAAGAAGCTTAAAAAAGTAATTTGAATTGAAAGCGAAGGAAATCATAATTCAGTGTTAGAACGAGAAGATAAGGACGGACGAGTATACTGAAAAGATTTTTATCGATTAAATTATACAGATATGATTGCTTCACTGGTTTGTGGTTGAAATTGTATACAATCGAGTTTCGAACATAAATGTAGTGTATAGTTGAATAATTTTCATATATTTTTTTTATTATAAGTTCGTTCGGACTAGTAAGTTTGTTTGTTTGCTTTCACATTGATTGTTTGGGGTGATATTTGAGATTTGATATTTAAAAAAAGCTATCTTTATATTCAGATTTAAATAAGTTGGTAAAATAATATATTTATTTTGAAAATTAATACACATTGTTACATATACACAGAAAAAAATTAATACACATATTTTTCATAACATTTCTAACAATTCAAATATATATTAAAGTTAAATCAATATATAAGATGTATAAATTAATTCGGTACCTTTACATTTAATCAATCATAACTCCGTTTTATTATATATTAAAATATTTACTCGATGTTTTAGGAGTTTGAAGTATCAACCTTAACATTTAAAAACATATGTCTTGGTCAAGCAGTTGGCATAACCTTAAAAATCATAGTGAACATGATGGCATCTAAAAAGCAGCATATTAGATATTGCATACTATTCGCATTCCAGTTGAAAAAATACTGATGACGTCGCTGGAATGATTTATTGAGCTTTGAAGAACGAATTGTAATGCATAAAACATGTGAAAATTATTGCAAGAGTTTCTGAATGGTGATTTCGATCTTTCTGATAGAGAACATTGCGGACAGCCGAAAAAATTTGCAGACGAGGAGCTTAAGTAATTGTTAAATGAAATCTCAGCTCAGATTGAATAAGAATTCGCTCAATAACTCGAAGTTACTCAGTGATACGGAAAAATCAGCAAGCAATTTCCTATTGTCTACGAGACATGTCATTCTGCAACAAGACACCGCTCGCCTGCACGCCGAGAAACTAACCAAAGACGTTTGTTCGTTGGGAAAGGTTGAGAGAAGGACTTGTTCGTTGGAATGAAAAGTTTTCCCTCTTACGACCTATTCACAGAAGATATATAATGGAGGATATTTTAAGGATTTAAATAAATTCCATTTTTATGTAAATAAACATTCATTTTCTATAACGGCACCGAATTAATTTGTACACCTAATAAGTATGACATTTTACTTAATTTATCGTTGCAAATTTAAAACTGAATAGAAAAAAATTCAATTAATTTTTATTTAAGAAAATGTTAATACATAAAACTATCTGACTATTTTATAAAACTATAAAAGAAGATTAACATAGATTTGTCTATGCTCTTATTAAAAAATATTTCATTTACTCTGCATAATGTTTTTTTTTTCAAATAACTATGTTTAGAAATCTGATATTTAATTATTCATCCCTCTTTCTCTGTCTATATATATATATTTGTATCGTATGTTTCCAGATGTACACCCAACAATACCTGAAATATAAATTAAACGACGATATAAAATGTTGCACGAAGTGGAACATCGTCGGATACGCAAATACCTGCAGTGAAATGTGAAAAACGAGATACAAACAAACACACATACATATATCCACATGTACAAGCAAAATAGGAAGTCATACTTTGTCTACATTAAGCGTGATGGTCATATAAAGTGAATAAATTACGATACTCAAATGTCTACTCGCGACCCACGGACGGTCAAAATGGAATGCTGCAAAGGTCCACAATGGCCGGTACCTGGTCCATAATATACCATTAACTTATTACCATAGCGTTAATGATACTCAAGAGGTTCTCGACTTGAACTCATATCGAGGTTATTAATATGTGTATAATCTGGTGCAGATGTAACACGAGCGCAGTCGCTACGTGCACGATTGAACTGGGACTTGGACTAATTATTATAACGACACCGTTTTGAAATACTGGCGTTGTACGTTTTATACGAATGAAAATGTGTATTAAGAGAGAGGGAAAAAGAACAGCGCATTTTTCGTTTTATTTATTTTCATGCTCGATAATATAACTGATATTATAATTAAATACATGATAGCGACCATGTTGCAATAAAATAGATATAAACAATATTCTTGTATCGTCGTAAACACACTACAAAATGTGTATATTTTTCTTTACTGCAATGTTTATCCAGGATTGTAATGTAAATTGCAGCTTACTTGTTTTAAATAGTTTACTAAACGTCAATGTATATAAAAGAGTTATTCAAACAAGCAATGATGTTAGTAAGACTAGATGTAATTTTGTGAATGTTTAAAAGATTTCAATAATAAATAAAAAGGATTTTTTTTGAAAATGTAGAAAACAAACAAACTGAAACAAATATATTTGCATTCTGGTTTGTAGCTCAATAAATAGTTGGTTTATATCTTGAAATCTGAATTTCTAATTGTAGTTTGTTTCTATGATTACATTTAATTTCATTAATTACTACTTCAATATATCTTTTTTGTATGAAAATAGCCAAAAATTGAATAATGTTTATTTAAATACACAAATCGATACATCAACGTTTTAATTCTTAAAGAAAAATCAAACAAATGAATTTGAATTTCTGAATGTTTGATAGATTTATAAAAATTAAATTCATTTAAAAAATTGTCAATCATGTTTACAGAAATAATACTTGATTAATTAATTAGATATTCGATATTACATTTTTATTAAATATATTTTTTAAGAAAACATTTTAAAAAAAAATATTGTAAGATTTAAACAGTTATAATAAACATATTAAAGTATGTCCTTTTTAAAAATAACAACTTGAACTGTATATTAATTTCTTATAGAATTAAAACCCAAAATAGAGTCTAAAATCCGTACCTATATCTATAAAATTTAATACAATTTGAAACAAGAGAGAAATCCGAGGATATCAGGAAGAATGAAACCGCTATACGTAATATTTACATCATTCAGATGAAAACTTATTCTGAAAATTGCAATAAAGCTATTTTCAAAGTCGTCGTTAATAATTCGCCGAGATAAAATCGTAAAACTCGTGTTCAAATGTCACCTAAACGTGGTAAGGTCGAACTTTACATTAATAGCTTTTTGTAACTACTTCGTAGGATAACCGTTTGTGCAGATAAGAGCATCGCTGGAAGCTGCAATTTCATTTGACTATATTATTGCGATTTCGTAATCGTCTGTACACGTATTTATTTTATATTTCAAACATATCATTTCTAGAAAATATATTATGTGATTTGTATCGCGTGTCATCGATAAATTATCCGTATATAATAATTAAGATAATAATTATTTTATTTATGAACAGTGGAATTGACATCAGGATATTCTATGTAAATTGGTTTTTATAAAAGAGAATTTCCATAATTAGCATATATAATGATTATTGCTTATGCATGTAATTGCAGGTTGAATAAATGTAGAGTTAAATATTTCAGTAAGATTGCATGAAGTATATATATATATATATATATATATATATATATATATATAAAATTATGAAATTGTATATTCTTTATTTTCTCTTTCTGATAAGTATAGGATAAAATATAAAAACCACTACTTTACAGAAGAAACAATTCATCTAAAATATAAATAAAGTGTGACAAAATAGATATTATATTATATAAAATAAATTTAAATATAAAATATAATCTTTGAGATAATAAGGATAATTAGGAACTTTAATATTTAATAGTGAAGAAATATTTTATATACAAGATGAAATAAAAAGTTTAACTGGTTGTATATGTTTATTGAATTTCTATTATTTAAAATATAAATATTTCATTATTTTTTGAAAAAACAACCTTTTTAGAGATATATTTAATATTATTTTCTTGTACTAAATAAGAAATATATGTAAAGAGACAAATAAGGTAAGAGGGACGATCAAATTTTTTTTTTAAAAAAAAGATACACGTGTTTATTTATAAAAAGAAATTTTAAGATTGATTGAATCAAAGATTTTCTTCTTAATCTTCATTGTTTGTTTATATAATCTTTCATAATAAACAACTTATAAAAATGAATACAATTTTACAGGGTTAAATTTTATACTAGTACAAAAAAATTGGGAACAGCCTACTTTCTAAAAAATGAGACTGACCTATAAATGAATAGATATAAATTTTCGAATTTTTTAAATCATATCGATTCTATTTTCTTTTTTAACATATTTTCATACATGTGTTAAGTAAATATTTTCCTAGAAAATTTTCATTTAGTAATGATTTTATATATTCTATTTTTCTAAGCTGGTGAACTATTTAATTATAAAATATATTGACTGATAAAATAGTTAAAAAACTAATAAAAGTAAACATACGAATGAAAGATCGAATATTAGGCGTTAAAAAATAATCAAAAATTATAACAGAAGATTTATTAATTCTTAAAATTGAATTATCGTGAACAATCCGATAGAATTATATATTTTAAAAAAATTTTTGTTTGATTATGTGTGACAATAATAGTTTTGACACTGGATAAATTTATTTCCACAATTTGATTGTTTATTTACCACACAAAACACAAATTTGTGAATTGAAAAAAGAATTCATTGGTGAAAAAGTTTGTGTTCTTTAAAACTGAATAATTTTCTAAATGAGCTTTCTGTAAAAGAGATTTATCTGAAATAAACGTACAACTTAAACATCACAATATGAAAGGTAATCGAATCAAAGTTTAAAGAAAAGAGATTTTTTGATTTATAAAAAAATGATTTTCCGGAAAATCTATTTCAGTTATAAATAAATAATTTAATATTTGAAATAATATAAACCAGTAGTCATTATTAAAAGAAAAGTTTTTTATCGAATTGTATAGAACTAGCGATACAAAAATAAACTGAATATTTAATACAAAATATAACTGATATATATATATATATATATATATATATATATATATATACATACATACAATTGAATATAACCTATATATTTTATAACGAAACAATTTTCGAATCATAAAAAATCAACATAAACTTGTATTAATAATAAAAGCACATTATCTGTACGATCGAAATCAAATAAATGCTCCAGCATCTGAAAATTGGTTCTGTACTCAGGATGCAATCTATACGCCTTTTTGTGCGAGTGCAGAGTCATCTTACAAGAGATCGCTGAACTGAATCGTTATTAACGTCGTACAGCGTATAAAGCTGATCTCTACGTTTCGTTAAAGGAAGTTATTCGTTTTCGTTCGCTCTTTTCGCAAATGAATACGGTTTTATATTTATTTAATAAATAAAACGGATGGATTTATTGTATACTATTAAGATTAGACGGTTTTCATTGTTTGTTTTTATTTTGTCTACAATTTCTGTTTGGTTTTTTGACTCTGTGCAATTTTATTGAAAAATAAAAACTAATATTTTTTATAAGAAAATATAAAATGAATTTCTATACATAGATTTTATTTTCGTATCTATTTTTGTTTTTCTAGATTATATTTTTTTATTTAGTAAATAAATAAATTCATATTTTTACAAATAAATAAATATTTTTATCAAAAGATCAGTATCAAAATTTTGTTACTTATTTATGATTATTCTGAATTATTAATGAAAGTAGAAAAATTGAATATGAACTAAATGTTTGATCTAATATTAAATCTTAAGATTTTTTTTATAAAATATAAATTGGTATTTAAATCCACGAACTGTGAATAAATACAGGGAAAATAAAATAAGATCTCACAATAATTTAAAAAGATGAAAAGGGTTTTCCCAAAATTAATAATTTATCAAAGTGTATTGTTAAAATTGAGGCTAAATTCTTTTCCGCGAGTCCTCACATCTTATCCTCAGTCTTTTTCTTATCAAAAATGTTCAATAATTAATTACTGATCATTTTTGATTGTTGCTTGTGCAAATTTCAATGACGATTCCGTAATCTTCACAGAGTTATTATACAGAAAAAATCATATCTTTTTGTAATTTATGTTTTTGTACTCTTTCTATCACTTGCCTTGTCACTCAAAGAATAACAGATAGAAATACGAATGAAAGTTAATCAAAAATGATTAATAACCAATTTTGATCGGAAATTTTTTAATGATTCCTGGGGCGATGAAAAAGTCTATTAATTGATTAAAAAATCCTTTTTATAGTATAATATTGTTTTTATTAAGAACTTTAACCTATTTTTCACAAGACCTAAACTCATATGAAAGATCAAATAATGTAATTAGTTTATTTTCACTATAACTCGACTTAAAGACTACTTCACGACATGCACAGAAATATAATCATTATAAATTAATCCTTTTTTAACTGAATTTATTAAAAAAACGGATCAATGTAATTAAGAAAAAGAATAACGTTAGGAAACACAAAAAAATAAAATCTTTTTTTTTAAATGCAACTTTAGAACATTTTTTCTGATGTGAATGATAAAACATTAATTATTTATTATCAGTTTTTTTTAATGGGACATGAAAGACCTGAAAGGATTAAAAATATTATTATGAAACCAAACGAGTTAGAGTACTGTTTGGAAAAGATTTTTAATACTTATTTATTAGTATTAAAATATAATAAATAATTATTTATGTATCTGAATCTCTTCTAGCAAACATTTTTTAAAATATTTAATGTTTGTTCTGTTGTCGGTCATGTGTTTGTGATTTATGTACGGATATTAAACGCATATAATTATTCAATTGATATAGTGATTGTAAGATATAAAACTATCAAATATTTCAAAATATGCTACTCTAAAAATCATGCGAGTACGTCGCAAGAAGGTAAGTCATACTAAATATAAACTCATTCGAAACAACACACAAATCTACACATTAATGAATTCTCTGTCAAAATATTTTACAGTGATTGTAAATCAGCGATTCGAAGCAAAACATGTCACAAATAATATATTTGAATGCATTATCCGATTCGACACACACAGAAAACACTTTCTATTTCTAAAACTGTTCTACAATACTCGAATTACATACATTCAGATCGTTTCGTTCGGATCTGCATACGTGCATAAAAACGAGCGACCGAACGACGTCGTGCACGTTTGGGGACGACGTTATTTTCTGACCTTGGTTCGTAAAAGGTTCAAAGGGTTTCGAACTGTACGTACGAATAAAAAAAAATCCGTGCAGACACAAAAAATAGTAGTTTATCGTAAAATGGGAGACCTCTGAGGTATTGTGTCGAATGTACGTCTGATGGTCGTGTATGCAAAGATGACCATTTAGATGAGAAAAAAAATGTTTTCAAGGATTTCGCTTTTATAACAACGTTTCACTTTTCAAGAGTGTTTCAAAGGACCAAATCTCATTCTAATTTGAGTTTTTAAAAATGTTTACTTTATATGTAGATATTTTCAAATTTTATTTTATATTGTAATAAGTTTTTTAAGACAATGTTGACTGTTTTAAAATAAAGAATTTTAAATTTTAATAATAGCATATTATTAACTGTATTAAAAAAATATATTATTTAAGAAAACAGAACTACACTTGATAACAAGATCAAGATTGCATAGTGTCAAAATCAGTAAAAAAGAACTGAAACTCTGTCGATTCACAAAAAAAGACTATAAAAATAATTTCGCTGACATAAAAATATACTATTTAATTTTAGGGAATAAACTTGTTGAAGATTCAATCTTGTAGAAGATAAGCTGATATTTTAAGACATGAATTATAAGAATAGAATGTTCTAAAATAAAATCTGAATACTGAAAAAGATCACAATTAATATTACTACTTAAAAATTTAATAATTTTGTTATTTTTGTTACGTGGATGGCTTAATGGTGGAATTCGATTATAATCGTTCATTAGAATAATGAAGATTTTTTTAAATGTTAATTTAAATTAAACCTCAAATATATTTGAAATGGTAATAATATCTATTGGTAATGTTTTATATTCTATGTCAATCTAAGAACTTACTTGAAAATATAATAAAAATTTTAATCACAATTAGAATCAATGTGTAGATTTGAAACAAACAGCCATATTTCTTAGCTTGCAGCTCGATTTCATGAAATATAGTTGTATTTTGTGTAACTTTTATATTATCAGATTAAATATCGTCCGCTTAGACAAAATTTGCTATGAAGATAGAAGAACATAGTAGATCAGATCAAATTCAATTTCAATCAGATATTATCAAAAAAAGAAAGTTACTAGAAATTGCATTCAAAGATCCAATTTTAAAAAATTTAAAGAATTAAGAATCTTCTGCCTATTAAGATACAGTGAAAATCTTTTCAGTTCATATAAAAACAGGGTTTTTAATATTTATTTGAAACTTATTTTTTATATTTTCATTTAGTTATCTGTTAACAAAACCAAGACTATGTGAGAATAAGAACACAAATTTCATTCTAGATACTGTTTGATTGAAAACGTGATATCAAAGTAAATGAACTCATTGAGTGTTAGAAGATTATTGCTAAGTTTCTTTTAACTAAAAGAATTTCTTAGATAATTCCTACTAAATTTTTGATAGATACATTTGAGTTCAGAATAATATCCACACAAAAAAAATATTTGATTTTGTGGTAAAAAATTTAAATTTATTATCCAGTGTTATTGAAAAAAAATATTGTTTGAAATGAAGTCTTGTTTCACTGTGAAAAATCTAATAAGTATTGTTTTTTTTTTATAAAAACTGATTACAAAAAAGCCAACTGTCTTGTGAAAGAGACGACGAACTAAACTCATTATCTTAAAATAGTTACGTTTACATGATGTTCTTTTCAAAGGATTAAACCATTAAAATATACCTTAATGTGTTCGACTGTCACACGGACGCATTAACGTCCGCACAATCGCGCGTCAAACAAACGTGATAATTTTCATATTTTATGCACAATTATTTATTTTACATTATGTCCGTGTCTCGCTTTAATGAATTCACCTTTGAAACCTGTTTTTCGAACGGGAAGAACGAAAAATAAAATAAAAACAACGAGCATATACAAAAAAAGTAAACGCGCACGTTCAGTAAATAAGTTTCACATTTAATGACAAAGTTGACAGTCAATGGCTGATTATTCGTGTAGGTTCTACAAGCTAATGTTCTACTGCATGGACGTCGTAGTCGGATAAAATGGATATAAAGATAAAATAGAAGTCTGGTAGTGCTTGGCTACGTTTTTCGTTACTGATAAGTGACTGTACTGTGCCTGCTGTAAGGTTTTGGGTACAGTTTGAATAAAACGACGATATAAGTGTGAAGCTATGTTATTGATTTCGAACTTTCTTTATTTTAATTGAAACGTGGGTGGATATTAGAATATCAACTATGTCTATCTATTTAAAAAAAGAGCTTCAATAAAATATACCATGTTATTTAAATAAATATCCGTATCAAAGAATAAATTTAATAATTAGAACAAACCTTTCAATATTTAAAGAATAACTAGTAAATATTCTAATGTATATAAAGTGAAAGAATCACATTTCCATCATTATATAGTCGCTTAATTTCAATACAGGATCAATATTTTATTATAAAAAGGTAAGATATTGAACTAATTCCAAGAAAAGCTAGAAGTTTTATCTTAAAAAAATATTTAATCTTAGATAGGCTAAGTGAAATGATTGAAGAGCTCGAGTAGGAAAGTTTACAAAAGAAAAAAAAGTCGTAAGTTTAATTTGTGTTCTTAAATTGTAAGAAACATGCAGCATTTAAATATTTTAATCAAAGTACAGTTAAAGAATCCTGGTGGTTTGTAATTTTATTGATTTTATTCTTGTTTTTTTATTTTGAAATTAGTAAAGATTCGAAAGAAAGTAAACAATTACAAATTCCATGCTGATTCGAAACCTGATATCACTTTTTTCTATCATTTTTAATTTTCCACGATATTTGATTTTATTATCATATTATTTAGTGTGAAAAAATAAAATATTTCAGCAGATTAAGGGCTTATATTTTATTAAAGCTATAATATAAATTCGTTAATAAGTACTTCCCGTTCCAAACCGATTTGAAAACGTTTCATTAAAAAAAATAAGGAAGGAAGAAGGTATCATGACTGATAATAATTTAAATTAAAATTTTCAAGACTCAATTCAAACAAATCAAGCATTTAAAATGTAAATTGGAAAAAGTGACAAATTGAATCTAGTACTGTATTTAATCATACACGAATTAAAAATTGAAATAATTTAAATCAGAAAAAAATTCAAATTTAAATTAAAGAGAAATTGTTTTTATCAAATCGACAAATGAAAAAGTGTTCTGAATTTACAGCTTATTGAAGATTCGGAGAGTTTAAAAAACTTTTAGTGAATTTATATTCATTCATATCCATATTTTAAAAAATATTTTATTGTGTGCATAAATGTAGATAATAAAATATTTTTTTACATTTTAATAATTAAGAAATAAATTTTGTCAGAACAAGTTTGTCACCTGCTACAAATTATGACTAAATTGAATTGTCAAAAAATGGACAAGAAAATATTCACATATATTAAAACTGGTCTTTTTTATGTACATGATGTATTAATAAATTTCAATATTTTTTAATTTAAAAAATATTTTATATATATATATATATATATATATATATAAATTAATATTTTATGCATAATAATTCATACAGTTATAAAACTGTTTTGTAAATAAAAAAAACATATAATTTTAACATAATCTACGTAGTTTGTCAATCATCTATTAAAAATCATTGTGATACCTGTTTCGAAATTCTGGATGTTTTATTTATATAATGATATTAACATTATGAACTTCTCCGAGTATTAAAATAAAAAAGATGATCTAGGCAATGGTAATGCGTGGTAATAATTTGTACTTATGTCTATGTCTATGAAATCAAACATTTATCAGCTATTAATGAATTAATCGAGGTTACGATTTACATGATTCGATAATACATACAGCACATAAATTAAAGTCAGTCGTGATTCATACGATTATAAAAAGATACTAACTGTCAATCAACAGTGCATGATACGAAGTTTAAACTATTAATAATCGTTATCGAAAATATAAAATGAGAAATGTTAAAATCACTGACTCATCGTGCAGAGAAAAATTAATTAAGAATGAAAAAAAATGAGAAATAGAAGATGACAAGTGAAAGTTAGACTAGGTACATGGGTATAAAAACAGTAATGATAGATAAAATGAATAGCAAATTATAAAAATAACGAATGTTTATAAGTTGTATAATTCAGAAGAAAATGTAAAATTTTTGGTAGTGAATTTTTAAATGCTGAAAGAGTTGAAAAACGAGAAAACAATTGGCAAATATTTTTGTTTAGAAATATAAATGGAGAAGAAAAATAAAATTATATGTTTAAAGTATTCCCATATATAAAAAAGATATAAAGAATATGAGACGTAGAAAAGATAATAATTTATATATAACTTGTTTAAAATTGTGCAAGTCATACACTACAATCTTAACATATATAAATATTTATAAGACAAAGTAAAACAAGTATAATTATATTGAAATATAATAAAATAAAAATCTCTGAGAGAAAAATAAACAATAATATTGATTAAAATAGTGTCTTGTATAGCTAAAATCAAATAGGATATTAAGGCTAACATAAAATAGTATTATTTATAAATAAATAGCAAAAAATACTTGTAACAAACTTTCATTAATCAATTGAAATTCTAAATTATTTAATAAATATTTTTTAATAAAAAAACAAATTATTACTTCACTATGTTATCAAAAAAATATTAAATTAAGATTTAAATAGCTAATTTTTGAATAATTATTTTTTTTAAATAATGTATAAAAAAAAGTACTCACCACTATCGGCTATTAATATAAATAGATGATTGAAGAGTAAGTTAACTGAAGTGATTACTTCATTTTGTCGTTTGACATATTCTGAAAAAAAAGATATACTATGAATATACCTATCTGCCTTTCTCTCTCTCTACATATATATACATATATATATATATATATATATACATATATATATATACATATATATATATATATATATATATATATATATATATATATATATATATGTATGTATAAGCAGCGAAAATGATTTGCTTAGCTTTTTACTGCCTGTTACTGATTTTAAAAAGTTCGATGTAATTGTTACTGTTATTTAAATTTCATTTCAGATAGATTATTAGAAAATTTTTAAAGTTAAATGTATGTTACAAAAAGATAGACCAAATTAATATTTTTTTTTGACCTATAATTTGTATTAGAGTAAGAATTTTCTACGAATGCTTGTGTGGTAAAATCAATAAAATTTATATAAATTAGAGTGGATGTTTCCTTTTTTCAACTTGTACTTTAATCCTAAAATTTATAATTTGAAACTGAGTAATATTTTATATTCTTGTCTTAAATTAAAAATTTAAATAAGAAAAATTAAAATATATAAAAGAATAACAATCAACCAGTGACTACTATTTAATTATATTATCAAATCATTTTTTCTATAAATAACACTCAAAATATTTACAAGATTCATAAAAGGACGATTTAAAGCGTTTATATATAAAAAAATATACAACTTGCATAGAAAATATCGAAGGACATTACTTTCTTTAAAGGTAATAACTTTAAAAATCAACATATCGACAAAAAACATCAAAACAAGGTTATACAAGAAAGGGTTAAGTATATGTATAGAGAAAGTGATGCAATAAATATTTTTTGCTGTAATATTTTAAGGATAACATTGACACAATTTCTGTACGGCGGTGAGTAACGTCCAAATATTTTCAGTTTAAGAAACCGACAGCTACATTGACAGTGTTTGAATTTTGTGAAAGTTGATTTAACGTAGTGTTAATTTATCGTTTATTTTATTTATCAGCTAAAATTATAAAATATTATGCAATTAAATATTTATTATACATTTGGTAACAAATTGGAGAGTAATCAGTTTAAAAATCATACAAGTTTTTTTAAACTTTGTAACTCAATACAGTAACTATATGTTTTAAACGGTAAGTAAATGTGTTTTCTTTTTTAAAAAAAATAAATATAAAAATATTCAAAACACAACATAACTTATTTTTTAAAAAAAAATGTTTTGAAAATTACAAAAAAAATAGTTTTGTTAAACTCGATCATACATCTTAACTTCATGTAAAAAAAATAATCAATTTAAATTTGTTTTTGAATTCATATATCATTAAATTAATTTCATATCATGTTAATAGGCTATTAAATAAATTTTATTGACATTATAAAGCACTTATAGCATGATTTGTATTTATTATAGCGGTACACAGCGTCAATAAAACGATTAAAGTATTAAACAATGTAGGAATTATTAATTTATTGCACGTTGTAAATCACACATATTATATTTTAAGAAAAATGATACGAATCAGTGTCGGGGGATTAGGTAGAATTAAAAACGTTTCGAAAATATTTATTCCAGTGTTATTTAAGAAAATAGTTCGAGAACACATTTTTTAAATAAATAATTAATAAATATATTTAAAAGTTAAATATATTTAAAAGTTAAAAAGATTTATCAGTGATTTAGTACAATGTGAGAATATATCTATCAGTTTTTGAATCAAATCCTGCAGTTTATTTATGAGTTTATTCCTTCTAAGACCTGATTCGGTATTTGTCATCCTCGAATAGATCTACAACTCGTGTTGACGATTTATTGAAGATGATAAAAGTTGAACCGGTCATAGAAGAAACTAATTCACAGGCAACTTACAAGATTCGCATAAAGCAAAAGTATTTATTATTATTATGTTATAATCCAAGGAATTATTTTTAAATTCTTGTTTTTAACAACTAGTTTCAACATGTCTCGTTTTTAGATCAGTTGAAACTGGATGTAAAATGAAAAACTCAAGAATAGATACAAGAATTTCATTGAAAGAGCGGACACGCAGAAAGACTAAACAATAAAGATATTAATTTATTTTTTAAAAAAAAACACACAAACATTCCTGTAAAAATCTGTAGCACTAAAACGCATTCTTCGTGCATTCCACACAAATATTAAAAAGAATGTCAAACAGACACGTATACATTTAGAATTATTTACATTTTTTTATGCATGACAAATGTTGCATGTTAACAAACAATTTGAATTATATTACAGTTCATAATGAATGACTAATCACATCCATGGTACTTAATTCATTAAGCAGAGTGATCGTTTTGGAGATTTCTGACTATAATATTACGGTAGCGTTTGAATATATATTTTATATGTGAGTTTACACTCTTTTAATTGTTATTTTAATAATATCAAACGAAATTACAAGGTAATTAAATATAAAACATCATTAATACGCTTGTTTATTTCGGTCTCTTATTTTAATAGAATTTCTTATTCAATCGAGTCATAATATTAATATTCACATATACACATTAGACATAAATATTAAGTGTATAAATTAATTCGGTGCCTTTTATATAAAACGAAAAATTCAATACACTTCAATACTCAAAATATCCCTCATTATTCTATATAACTTTTCTCCATTTGTAGGGTAATTGACAAATCACTTGTCGAAAAATATATGGAGGCTTTGAGTTGATGAAGTCATAATGCATTTTTGGACATCCTACACTGTTTTAACACTTTTTTGCATATTTTATATGTCACAACACCTTCCACTAAAGCTAAACATATCATTTTCGCGGCTTCTGCCACATTTTTTTCATCTCTTATTCACAATTATCCTTTATGAAACCTGAACGCCATGTATGAATCTGTTTCTGTTGCGACCGGTTTCGACTTTCGTCATTTAAAATCTTAACATAGCCTCCAGAATTCGTGCAGAATAATTATTTAATATTACTTTTACCATTTGATTTAAAAACTGAAGAGTTTTGTTTGTTTTGTGAAGTTATGCCTTCTACTTGGTCAAGATATATAGTCTTTTATAATGTTAAGGTTGGCATTTGAAAATCTTAAATGAAACTTAAAAAATATTTTAATGTTTATTTCGATATCTTAAGTCGAGAAAATATTTTAATTTAAAACAAAGTTATGATTGTTTCAATGTAAAGGCATCGAATTAATTTTTAAATCTAATACATGTTTACATTTACTAATATCTTATTAGATATATTATAAAATTACAAAATTTATTTGATGGGAAAGAGCTCTCTTAGACATACAAATATTTTGAATAACATTGTAATAACTTTTTGGTTATATTTCGTGTACATTTTCGAAATGATATTTAAAACTGATTCTATGCTAGCAGCATATCAACAAAACGTTTTTTAATCCAACATATAACATTCGATCGATTAAAGGGCGCGTCGGATTTAAGACCATTGCACTTTAAACACATATGTGAGATTTAGTTGAAATTTACGATGCTTACTGAGAATTATAGAACGTAAACTATTTCCTTTAACATATTTTATAGGATTAAAAATATATAAAGAAATTTACATACTGATTTACTTACACACACACACACATACATATATATATATATATATATATATATATATATATATATGTGAAATTTGTAAAAGCTTAACTAACGAACATTGATACAATCTCATAAATGGTAAGCTTTTTTATCAAATAAAATACCAACCATAACACAACAAATAATAAATCGATACTCTTGCATTTTATAATATAGAATAAGAATTGAGTTATTATTATTAAGATATGGATAAATTGATATCAAATTGAAAATAGGTAACTGTAACTTTTTCATCCCTGAATCATAAACTATTATGAATAAACTGATAAGTGTTTATAATTGCAATTCTTTTGCATTGTCTTGACATCTATATTAGTTTTGATTACTTGAACTTGTCTTTTAGTAGAAGATAAAAACTTAAGTTATTTAAAAGGAAAAAAATGCCATCAAAATTAAATATTATACATCTGTTTATGATTTTACAATTCATATCAGTTTTCATTAATGTATTTTCCATATTTGTTAATAATAAAATGCAAAGCGAAAGAGAAGAATCGGTTAAATAATTTTAAAATTGATTTTTTTTTATTTCATGGAGAGTGTTATATATCTAAATATAATTATATATATTTTTAAAATTAAAATGTTATTATCGATACAAATTTCCTTATATTTAAGTAAATAAGAGGAGTTTTTTTAAAAAATTGTAAATAGACTTTCAGTAAAATAATTAATAAACAACTGTTAAACCTTGCAGAAAGTGTTAAAATATAAACATTAACTTTTTTGATTCTAAGAATGGCTTTATTTGAAATTTATATAATATCTAAAATAATAGTATTTTATACTTCGTTTGATAAATTTCTGAACAAGACATATAAATACATTTTTTTTTTGAAACAGAAATATATATGAGTGCATTTAACATATTCTTGGAGATTGATTTATTACTTGATGTTGTTTATTCTACAAGTGGAGTCTATAATAATAGTTTGACATTGATGATGATTGCAAGGCGATTAAACTTGATTGATGTAGAAGATTTTCATAAATTTTATCAACATTTCAAATATATATCTTTCGAAATTCATGTTTTTTTAATATAAAAAGTTACATTATTCCGATGTTAATGAACTTTAAAAATACTCCTGGATGAGAAATGTATATTTACATGTATAAAACACTCAAAGACGAAACGTGTAACAAACATGTAAGAAAAAAAGCTGTAGAAGAAAGAAATTCCTAGCAACCATGTTTAAAATCACTCAGCCATGCACACAAATCGAGGTACAGGCCAGGGCTTCGATGCAGGCTCATAATTCAGACGTGCCACGCCTAAAACAGATATGGCAAGGCTGCGCGACGAGGATCGACGTACTGCACGAATATACGAGAGGACAGAGACGGCGAGACTAATCTCGTTTTTAGGATACAAAGGATTACATAGTTCAAGTGAACATTCCGCACTGGCCGTACGTTGAACAGAGAAACGTATCGGTGTGGAGATACAGCAGAGATACGTTCCATGTGCTGGTGTGATGAGGATGGAACATTTTGGCCCCATGCTGAGCAGAGGCAGCCATCATGGTGCGTGGATCAATAACGTACAGCGTATAACTCTATGTTTGTGTGTGTGTGTCGTGTGTTTGTGTTCGAGGTGGTGGTGCAGGCAGACTGAAATGAACCTCCAGGCTGGGGGTCGTTTGATTGTGTAGCTCTGTACGAACCGCTCGATACAGCGCTCGTCTGGGTACAGAATGCGCGCGCATTGTCTTGTCTTCAACATGGCATTCTCGACCAAGCTGAAACGACTATGAACCTTGAAGTTTATTTGATTTACTTCACTTTATTATATTAATTCTTGGTTTCTGGATATTTTCGTTAACAAATTTCGAAGAAACACGACAGTGATACATTAATAAGATACATATATAACACAGATACAAATATACATTTTTTCTAAAATGTGTACTTTTAAATGTTTAACACTAACACAATTAATCACATAATACTTTTTTTAATATCATCAAATGATTGTACTTTCTATATTCTATAGAAAAAAATCTGCTAACTACTGTCTTAAATTGGTAATTATATGTATTTTAATATTTAATTTATAGAGCATATTAAAAGCAGTTAAATATTTACTTGCATTTAATGAAAAATCATTATTCGAAGTACTATCTACGAATTCAAGACTCTTTTTAAGTTGTATTAAAATAAAACCTTCTATTAATTATCATACTACATAAATTACTACCTTAATTTGTTAACTATATGTATTTTAAAATTCAGTTCGAAGAATTTATAAGTAATTAAATATTTATTTAAATAAGCATTATTTAAAGCGCTAGCTGTTGCATTCAAAGATCTTTAATTTTGGTTAGATTGGAAAAAAATATTATTAAAAATTTTAAATGTATTAAAATACACTTTTTCAAATTATAATTTTTACTCTTCTGTATTTGTACATAAATCTAAAAAATTGAATACAATCATTTAATCTATGAAGAAGAACATATATTAATTTTTACTACATATATGTTTTAAACAGTGTTATAGTTGAATTGGCTTCAAAATTACTCTCTTTAAATTTAGAAACCTGCATAAACAACAACAAAATATTTAAATTTAACTAATATATATATATATATATATATATTAAATAAGTCTTATGAAACTTCTCCATTAATCAGACATTATTATCTATTAATCAGGCAACTTTTTTTAAAAAAGAAAACCTGTACATAACTTCAACAATTATTTCCATTGACCAAAACATTGACTTAAAACGAAGACACCACGACAACACCAAATCTTTCGAGAGTGATTATTACAAGTTCAATTAATACATAAATACAGAACTTGTAATTACTGTAATTAAGCGATAATCAAACGAGTATATGTGCCATTAAGGCAACAACGCTAATTAAAATATTTATATATAAATATCATAAGTCAACATTACTAAATACCTATACCATAAAAGTGTCATTCATTCGAAATGACTTTATAATGTACATATTGACACAGAGAATTAAATACGGACCTACTCTACGTTCAATATACATTTTATGTTCAATAAACATACGTCACAGACCAGTAAAATGCTTTTTAACATCGCCACAGTGCGGTACAACTGTGCCACACAATCGTCTTCCGTATATTAGTGATTTAAAAATAATAATAATAATATTTACATTTATTTGTTATATATATATATATATATATATGAGTTATGTATCATAGTCAAATATAAATTATTTTAATGACATTTATATTACTTATGATTTGTAGTTCTTTTTTTAAATTAGTCATATGTTTTCTATATCTAAATTGAAATAAGTTTAAATGTTTTTTTAAATTGTGTATTCAGTTTTGAAATAAAACTGTTGATAGATTGAATGATGCTTGTAGAGAAATGATTGTTTCTTCACTTATAAAGAATTTATATTAAAAAGTATGTTGATGGTGCATAAGAAAAGTGATAAAAGTTGAAAACTGTAAATTTTTAGTACTGAAATTTAAACATTTTTCTGCCCAGAGATTTAAATTCCTTTACCTATTATTTTAATTTGATTTTTCTTAAGATATTTTTGGTATTATGACTAAATTCAGTTTCACGAATTAACGTTTCATTCATTTTATTAACCATAAAACATGTTTCTGATCAAAAAATGATTAAGCCACAATTATTAAGAATTTTTGATCCGAAAAAAAATTGTGGTCTTGTGGAGTCAGTGAAAAACTAATTTGTGAAAGAAAATGAAACCTTGTGAGTTCAATTGTTCCATAAAAATGTTTTTGGAACAATTTAATCTCCCTTTTTCACGAACTGAAATCTTCATCTTTTCGTAAATGATTTTTCACATACTGTACAAAAACTGATCAAAGATATTTAATAATTAATTATTGATAATTTTTGATTATTCTTCGTAAGTATTTTGATGATGATATCATCATTTCTATAATCGAGAACAGAATTTTATACAAGTAGAGAGAGAGAAATCCATCTCTCTGAATTGAACAACTAAGGTACTGAAAGGTGCCACGAAAACTATATTATTACAAGATCTCAAAATAAGAATAAATAATATGGAAAAAATAAATACAATAAATGTCGAGAAAAATTAAATCAGATAAAGAATAATACGAAAAAAATGTATATTTAACAAAATTTCCAGTATTATAGAAGTGATTATTCTTGAAACCTCTTTCACACACAGATTCATATATATATATATATATACACATAAATACACACATACATACATATATATATATATATATATATATATATATATATATATATATATAAGATTATAAGAATGATGTATGTATATGAAACTTGAAAAAACTTTGTTCAAATACAAAACTTATTTATAAAAATAATGTTTAAGTTAAAAAAACACGTAAAACGAATAATAGCCGTTCCAAAAAGTTTCTGATCATAAAAGCAAAGTACACAAATAACGACTCAAAACAAAAAGTTGATAAAAACTAAACTTGTTGGAGTCTGGCTGGCTTCTGCTCGAAGTGTTCAATTTCACGATCATGGAATGGGAATGGGGTTTAATGCGGTATGCATGTAGACATGCATACTTATATACTTACATATATATATATATATATATATATATATATATATATATATATGTATATTTGTATATGTGTAAGTTTGCTATATTTGTGTTATCTGACGCTATATGCTTTAACTGAAGATATTGCTTTCTTTAATCCTTTCAGTCTTGAACGACGCTAACGTTTTATGACTTTCATGTTGAGCATGAAAACAACTCATCCGTTTGTTGTACAACACTATTTGTTTCATACATTGTGTACTTTCGCAGTGAGAAATACAATGATTGAACCATTAAACAATAATAATGGTAAGGAAATTACAATATCTCAGTGTACGTTTAATACAACAGCGTCCGTTGTAAAAACTATAATTTATTTTGTGTTTTAAAAGATAGAAGTTGAAAGTAATTGCTGTACAATTTGTTTGTAAGGCAATATAACGTCAATTTTATTTATAATAAATGGTTTTATTATTATAATATATTCGTAATAATATTCTACGACGTGCAAGGTGTTGCCAGGCGTCCGTATTCGTTTCAAATGCTTTTCTAACCGTTTAAAAACCGCTATCTCGTTCGCATAATCTCGTTTCGCAAATTGCAATGAAAATATATATGACTTGTTGCGAATTATTACACGACAAGCTTGGAATTTGAAAGTTAATATATAAAAATTCGTTTCACGATAAAATATTAAACTCGTTTAATGATTATTAATTAGCTTGCGTTTCTAATAACAAGTATGTTCATTCAGCTTTAAAATAAAATGCACATACATTAAAAAAAACATGTAATTATTAAGTATCAGTTAAAATAGATGTCTTTTATTCATAAATGTCATTTTATTTCCACATCAGAAATGATCTTCACCCGATAACCTACGTTGAAAACATTTCAAAGTATCCAAAATTAAATTTAATGCCATCCGTTCATAACACAAGACTATATTTTATTAAATTTATTAACACGTTCTGAATCGGTCGTAATTATATATATATATATATATATATATATAAATTCCTGTCTTAATTAAAATAATACTTTATAAAAATCTGGGTGGTCCAGCAGGTCCACCGTACATTTATATTTCTATTTGAATCGAAACGTATGGTAGATACGTGCCAGCGATGTGTTATTAATTTCGTTAAGGAATTAACGAAAGATAATTTCAAAGTTAAATCGGTAACTGGTTATACATCGACGGTACATTATTATCTGGATTCTGCGACAGAAAAAAATGTACAATAAACTTATCAATTTATTGGTGAATTTCATTTCGTAGTTGACGTTTAGTACACCACAAACGATCGGTAATACACTTAATGATTTCAGATTATGTTTCACGGTGCTCGCTGGTATTGAGAAAATGTTCGGATCTTTATTTAAATTGCAATTATAACATCAATACATGTGTATGTATTTATGTCTTGGCATTTGTACACTGTCCGATAATGTCGATGATTTTAAAATGAATATTAATTATATTTAATTCGATTAACAGTTATTCGCTGGTTGAGTTTATGACTGATTTTTTTAAACAATCAATTATTAGTTTACAGTTATAATATTTTCAGACAGATATTTATTATGCTTTTATGAAAACTGATGGTATTTAAGATGGAAATATCTTCTTAACGGTTCGAAATTTAAACAGCGATTCACAAATTGCAATCCACGAGTAATTTAAGACATGTTATATACAGCCTGCAGCATACAGACTATTATATATATATATATATTTATAGAAAGAGAAATAAAAAAATGAAGACAGTAAGGATAAAAAGATTTCGAACTTAACAACGATAGAGAAAATCAACACGTATTTACAACAGCCGACGCTTAAGAATTTATCTTGAAACATTGATAATGAAAATTAAATATTTTCATTCCTTTACTGAATACAAAAACAAGTTGAAGTACAATTTAAAAACTGTTTTCTATTCATAAATATTAGAGACAGTATTTTTAAGATTTTTATTCTAAACATTGTAATGTTTGATTTTATTTCAATACAAAACTAATAGTTGTAATAGATTGAATGCGAAATAAGAATAAGTATGTTTTGAATAAAATTAATTTCTTATTTGTTCTATTAATGCATGATAATTTTTTCCATAAAAAGAAGAAGTTATTGTTTGATTGAATTCATTTCGTACCAGATATATGTTCAATGATTTAAATACATAAATCATAGCTGCATGTATTCTCATTCCTTTTAAGGTAAAATAATAAATTTCAAATATGATCATTATTATTAATGTATATTTTGAAAATATATATTATTGATTTTTTTAATATTTTCATATTAATTTAATTTAAATGCTTAAACATACTGACACAAACATTTTTTATAAAAGTATTTAAATAGTAAAATAAAAGAATATTCAAACAAACATATTTTTCCTATAATTAGTGTTCTAAGAATAATGTAATCGTTATATAAATGCAATAAACCATGACCAATAATCGATTTTCAACATTTTTGATTTGTGTGTGGAGAAATGAAAAAAGTTGTTTGTGAAAAAAAAAATTAATGCCTATCAGTCTATTGTTTATTAAATCATATCAAGAATTAATAATTTTTGAAGTGTAATTAAATTCATTTTAAAAAATTAATTACATTCTATTTTTTCACAACATAATTTACAAAGTGTTCAATATTTTCTAATAAAAATAACTACTGAGTATAGATACTGATTAATTTGTAGAATTAAAATTTAATAGTTTGATTTTTTTTATTTTCACAAACCAGATAATATATTTATACACTTTTATAAAAAAATATTTAAGTACTTAATTTTCCAAAACCTTGATCACAGAATTTACATTTAATTTAATTTGAAAAATTAATCAACAACGCTTGAAACAACACGGGACGTTTGTGACGTTTTTTTTTATTTTCAAACAGAAAATAATTTCCGAAGAGAGGTACTTAAATTTAGAGCTTTAACTGAAATGATCGTAACTGAATGGCTAGTACGTCGTACTGCTGACCGAACTAAACATTTTTCATTGAGGAAACTCGTTGTCTTGTAAACTTAACGAGTTTCGATTCGGTCAGTATTGAAAATTGCTTTAATTAAAAGTTACGATTCTTTATAAACGATTGCTTCAATAATTACTTCTAATTTCAATAAATAAGTAATATAGATTTCTATCATTTGTTAGACCAAAACTGAAAAAAAATGTTATTTCAATAATGGATATTTAATAATTCTTAGATCTGAAAAAAATTACTCATTCCATATAGAATGAGTAAATAATATATTTAATTTCTCTTCATTATGCGAGTCATTTTAACAAGTAATGCAAGTAACATGATTAAATAATTTATTAAGTGTATGAATTAATTCGGTTCCTTTTTTATAGGAAAAGAAACGTTTACGGAAAAATATAATACATTTCAATCCTAAAAATATTCCTCATTATTTTATATAACTTTGCTCTATCTGTCGATTAATTGGCGAATCTCTTATCGAAAAAAGATAGTGACTTTAAAAGCTGAACAAATCATTCGCGCGGGCTTGGAAGCTTTTTTGAAATTAAAATACGAAAAGTATGCAATGCCTAATATGATGCTTTTCGGATGCCATTGTATTCACTACTGTTTTGTGAGGCTATTCCATCTTCTTGATCAAGATATGTAATTTTTTTAAATGTTAAGATTGGCACTTCAAAAGTTTAAAACGGTGAGAAAATATTTTAGTTTAAAACAGAGTTATATTATGATTGATTTAATTTAAAGACACCGATTTAATTTTTACATCCAATATGTCAAAAATATATGCACGTTTTGTTTTTGCAAAATTTAGTGAGTTACAAAGCTTAACATTTCGTAAGTCGATTTATTAATTAATATTTATATAATTTTATATAATAGAATGAAATGTAAACATATAGATATATTTATTAATACTGTCTGTGTAGAAGAAAACCATTATAGGAAATATCTGTGGTCTTTGCAATATAAATTCGTTGATATAAAAAAGCACAGTCATGGAAACTATTCAAAACCATCATTATTGAACAAATAAAACGCAAGTATGCAAAACCGCAACAACATATTATTTAATACAATGTCGTCGTGGTGGAAAACAAACGTTCGATATACAATTTTTTTTCAAACGCACGAGTGTCGCTGATTTACGATTCGCAAAAGTACACAAATGGGCTTATTTGCCCATCGCGATAGCATATTTGTGCGCATGAGTCTAAGAACGCAATATCACGATACACGTTGCCGAACGAAATTTATTGTACGTTCAGAAATATCCGTGGCCTATTTTAACTCTGTCACGTTTCAGATCTGGGTGCGTTTTATCGACCACACGATTGTGTTTGTTGAATACGCAGGGACGTATTTTATCTATGCGGTCTTAGCGCTTACGACATATTAAAATTCGATACAGAACCACAAACACACACACACAATATATATATATATATATATATATATATATATATATATATATATATATATATATAAGCTATCCTCTAAAACTTTTTATTATCGTTTCTTCTATACAAGTGGCACAAATACCTAAACCTTCAACCAACCAATTCAATCTCCAACCCTACCTATATTTTAGAATAAGTAGTATCAATAATCAATTATTGATCATTTTCGATTAGAAAAAAATCTAAAAAATTGAGTGAAAAATGTATTATGAAAGCTTTAAATTCATAAATCATGCTTTTTATATTTCTGTTAATAATAAGTATGGATTAAAACAGACACTGAGAAATATTAATATATTTCTTATTTAAAATATTTCTAACATATTATTTTTACAGTATTGTTATTGTTCAGTGAGATTTTTAAAAATGTATTTCTAAAAAATAACACACTATTAAAAAATCTCTGATACAATAAGAGTAAAAAATTGTAAAAAAATAAATAAAAGTATTTTAGATTTATTTCAAAACTATTTTCAAGTCTAAATAATATATTAGTTATTTTAATTCCTTGCAATTCCTTTTTTAAGTACTATATCTTTCATTTTTATATATTTTTTTAATTTAATACATAAACATTATCTAAACTTGGGCATGATAATAGATATTTCCTTTATATAATAAAGTCTCTTAAAATTAATTAAGAAAAAACTATAACTCATTTTTCCAGTTTTTGAATTATCTTATATTGAACAAAATAAGTGTAAGAAAAAAATCAACACATTAAAAATATTACAATAGATAAAATGGGTCTAAGTGAACGTTAAAAAATATACAAATTTGCTCTGTATTTGAATTTTGGATATAATATTTATTTACAACAAGAAAAAAAATTAATAACGAAGAAAAAAATAAAAAGTTTTACAAAATAATAAGTGAATTTTGAAGATTTAAATGTATTCCATTTTTCCGGAAATAAACATTATTTTTCTACAAAAAGGTACCGAATTAATTATTACACCTAATAAAAAAGGGATTAGTGCATTTATAAATTTACAAAAATTGAATTTTATTTAAATTTGTAACAAAAGATGCTTCCATTTATTTAAAAAACGTTCTGAAATATTTTTCAGAAGATATGAATAGAAACTATAAAATATTTCATGAAAAAAAGATACAAATGGAATAAAAATAACTACCAAAATGTAATTTTGTTTTAAACCTGTTATATATATATATATATATATATATATATATATATATATATATATATATATATATATATATATATATGTAGTCGAATGCAATTATCTATAAAAGAAACTTATCAAATACAGGTTCTTCAAACAACCAGTTTAGAGGAAACCGTCAACTAGAAAAAAACGTCCCAATAGGAATAAAATAAAACCAGTACTGCTCTAGATAGAAACTATTTATATGCAAATACGCGAACGTGGGTTCAAGATCTGATGTATATACGACGTACGCCATTCTTGTTGAAGTCAGAAAATATTTTTTTTATGTGTTATGGGCTTATTCAGTAAATCTTTTTTCCGACGAATGTTCATGAATATATTTACAGGACATGTTCAATGTAACGTTATTTTTCTCTCTCCTATAACCTCACTGGAAGTATACAGATACAATCTTAATATATTAAATTTGTTTTATTATTTTTTCTGAAAATTCATCTCTTATTAAGATGGTGTAATTTTTGCAAAGAAATTGTTTGCTAATCAATTGTATGATAACTAAGCATTATGAATGAGTTTTTTGGTTAATTATACAGTTTTATATTTTAATACATATATATATATATATATATATATATATATATATATATATATATATATATTATTTTTAAAATTAAATAAAAATAAATTCTTGCACATACAATATTTAATATGCATAAGATTTCATAAAGAATTTATTGCAAAATGTGAAACTACTTTAATTTATCTTTCTCATCAGTGTCTACAATTATCTGTATATTGATTAATTAATCAACCATCATTACATATAAGAAAGATAAATTTTAATCCGTAAATCATTAACGAAAATCTCGATTACGTTGTCTGAAACACACCCGATCGCATCACACCAGAAACCCTAAAACAAACTCATCACATCGATGACACTTTTCACATCACATCCGCACCGCCAACAACTGAAATTAATTTCGGTGGCGCCACAATCTAGTGTGGTGAGAAATAATAAAGACATAACCCACTTAACGCTTTGTCACAAGTCGTTATATTGTTTTATTGGCGAATAAAACGGAAAGTATAGCTTTGACCACGAACCGTTCTTCATTCAGTAGGTGGTCTCTGCTTTTATTATTTTCAATGATCGCTTTTTTCATAGCACAATCATCTACAATTGTATCATATCGTGTATACAGTACCAATAAATTATAAGGGTTGTCTGTTTTATATATTTTATATATGTAATTTGAAACGAGGACGTGTTTGTTTTTCGGTAATGTTCAGACGAAATTTATTTATGAGGAGTTATGACTACTCGTGCCGAATTAAAGTTTTCATGTATACTTAATGTTAATTAAATACACACCGATATATTCATAAACTAATGACTGAATTATAGGGCTTACTCATTTTCACTCCCGTAAAATTCATAACTAATAAAAAGTTCACATGAAAATAAAGCAATTTAATTTCTCATTCAGTGATTTTATTTTAAAGTAGCTTCAAAAATACTATTAATTTTGATTCAAAATCATAACATGTTAATATCATAAAAAAATAAAATATCCACTTACAAATTTCAAAATGTATACAAACATCTTGCTAAATTTCTGCATTTATTCGAATTCATTTGATATTTATTAGAATATATTTAATGGAATTCAGATAAAAATTAAAAAAAAATAAACAACTTCTGTAAAATTTCTTATTATGAAGATTTTTATATTTACTGCCTAATAAATTATATATTCAAGTTTAACATTCAAAAAATGTTTAAAAATTGATAGTATTGTTTAATCATACAAATATTTTAGACTAGTCTGTTAAAATAAATAACAATTCAATAATTCTTTATTATTATTCTATCCTCTTTTATTTCTATAAAATAGAAAAACTTCAATAGAATATTTGAAATTATATTCAAAAAACCTTATTTAGTAAAAAAAATAACATATACAACACCTACAAGAATTCTATTAAAATTATATCTTATAAAGCATTTATAGGCAATCTTATTGTTTTAAAGAAACTTAATAAGAAGAGTATAATATTTTATTTACAAACATGCTCGTTTTTTAATTAAATAGACATGTAAGACAATTTCGTGAATAAAATATATTTCAAAATGGTTTTTGAATAAAAATACTAAATTTGTTTAATAAATTATAGGTGTAATTTTACATTATATTATTTTTTAATAACATGAAACGATTTAATAAATCAATGTTTAATGTTCAATTCATAAAAAAATACTAAATAAAATATTGTTCAATAACATTATTAGTCTGATGAGAATTAAACTTCTTATTGTTCATTAGACATTTCTTAGTGAACTTATTTATTAAATCCATTGAATAAAATAGAAGTAAAGCAACATTTGAAAGAGTCGTTCCCAAAAATGATTAAAATGATTAAAAATATGAAGTGTCTAACGTAGACAAAAATTTCAAATAAAAATTTCAATGTGAATAATGAAAAGTGATTTTGTTAAATCCAAAAACTTATATTGAAAGAAATCTAGGATTGTTAATTAAGAAAAGTATTTATTTTTTTGAAAATAAAATTTCGTTAAAATGACATCATAGTAAAAAATAAGAGTAAGCAGTGTTATTTTAGAAAACAAATCCTATTAAAATATCGATACATATTTCAAAATAATATCTCTAGTTAATTTTAGTTTTGAGTAACTTTTAAGAAATATTTTTATAACATTTAATGTTTTTATTTATTTTATATCATTTTTAAAATTTGATTTTAATGCATGGACTTTTATATTTAAAAAAAAACTGATAAAATGTAAGAACTGATTGAAAATATTTTAAGTCATTACTTGGAAATAAAGTTAATAAAATAGGAGTTGATAAAAAGAAATCAATCAGTTTATAACTGTACAAGACTATGAATAAAAATTTTAATCCACAGTTATATATATATATATATATATATATATATATATATATATAAAAGTACGTATGTATATATTATTTATGTGTGTAGTAATTTTATAGGTGTGTGTGAGTTTTGTATGCCTGGTGTAAGCAATAATATTTAACTTAATGGCCACTGTATAAAAGTTAATGGCTTTATGATAGCTATTTGAGAATATACTATATAAGAAGTGTGTGTTTCCGAACACTACGGAAGTTGTCGTCATGTCATGATGAATTTATTTTATGTCGAATTGATGTTTTTGTGTGATAAAAATGTATAAATATGTCATATGCAATTAACTGCGATTGTAAATCTTTGAAATCGTGTCGGTTTATGTGCTCATTATTGTCTCATTTCATTGTGTTTCGTTGTGATTTGTTCGTGTTTTGTTCGAAATGTGTACGTGTAACAGTTTCTCCACTTTTTTGTTCTCTAATAAATGTGGTATCGATTTATGTGTACTTTTTTGCATCGTTCGTTTATGTTTTTTTTTTATCTATTCGCTTGCAACATAGTGTTTTGATATTATCGCACGGTGTGCGAATATATGTGAAAAGTACTTATTAAATATTCAAATATTTCGATTAGAATTTTAAAACAGTCGGGTATATATGCTAGAAATACTGTTTTACAGAAATGAAAATATAAGTACTTGGATCGTGTCTGAATATATATATAGGGAATTTTTTACAATGTTTGAAATTATAAAATAGATATTTTTAAACAGAATAAAAATTATTATTTGTCAAATATGTAAACAATTCTACAGAAATGTCATTAAAATTTAAGGGTAAACAATTTCCAACCATAAAAACTCTTTAAGAATTGAACACTTGAGAAATATTTCTACAATTAATTTATTATGTTTGATATTTATTCAATATATTTCTAATCGAAATATAAAATAAGGAAAGTTTACAAAAAATGTGAATAAATATTATTTTTTTTATAAAAAAACATTCAGTTAATTAGTATGTTCTGTCTTGAATCAATCATTGTCTCCTAAATAAGAAAAATATAGGAAATATGCGAAAAGACAGTTTTTATTTCGAAAAAAATTCTGCAATGACTGAGTTATTCGAAGAAACATATCATTATTATATATAATCATTCCCATGAATTTGATTTACTTTATCAGTATAGAATTAAATAGGGGAGTCAGTTTTTCCTCAATAAATAAATGAAAAAAAATAATGAACATTATAGATTGAAAAATGATGAAAGTATTCACTCTTAAAGGTAAAAATAAAAAATTAACAAAATTTTAAGAAAATCGAAGTTAAATATTATATCTGTGTTTAATAAACTTCCTATTGAAAGTCAACTATGTTTTATTTTTCAATAATCAATTGAATTAAACGATTAAAAAACTCGTCTAATTGAAATAATTTTTACTATTACATAACACAAAATTTAGGATTTTTTTCAAAATACTAAACAAAGTGAATTGATTTTAAAAATTCGACTTCTTCTGGACTATTTGAAAGAAATCCAAAACAGTATTCAAGAAAATAAAAATGAAATAATAAAAGTAAAAATTAAAAATAAACAAAACTGTATAAATAAACTTGAGTCAATCGAAAAAAAAATGCTAAGTAACAGAACACAAATACGAAAAACTAAACATTCAAGTCGAGAGATTGGAAAAAGATGAAAAGAGAAACAGTATTATTTTTATGAGTGTCAAAGATAATTACACAGAACACTTTTCAAACCTTCTAAAATTAGTACTAGAACTGATAAACGGAAAACTTGTAGTGGAGTGCACAGATAAAGATATAAGAGCGGCAAGATGTTCAGAAAAATTAAATAGAGATAGACAGAGCCCAATACAAGTAGAAATTAACTATTTAGATTATTTACTCTGATTATTTTTAATGATTTTGAATAATGTAGGATTATTTAAATAATCTAATAAAGACATCCTTAGACCATTTATAATGTTCTATTTGAATTTATATAATTAATATAACAAATGTACTGTACTAATAATAAATACAATGTATATATATATATATATATATATATATATATATATAAATATATATGCAGAAAATTATAGCATAGAAGTTAATTATATCCCATTATTATTTCCAGAAAAAAGTTACGGTTGAATCGTGCAGTTATTCGTTTCAGAGCAGATGATATATGTATTATATATATGCAACAATGTTGCATTCAGCTATCATACAAACATGCAGAAATCGTTACCTGTTCGCAGGAAATGTTGCATAGTATATAATGATTGATTTCATATAGAACAATGTGAATGTTAGTAAAGGAACGATTATTCCACAACGATTGTACTATCTATCTCGTTCCGATCGTTTGTCTTGTTTTAATTTATATATCATATGTGTATATTATTATATGAACGAGTTATAAATTATATTTTTAATTTATGAAGCAACTAACCTATTCGCACAAAGTCAAGATCTTAATTTTCATATTTAATATACGACTTGAAAAATTGTTGTATGATGTTTTCAATAAAGTCATTAATATGTTTTTGGTTATTTTTTAATTACCTGTTTAGTATGTATTAAAAATTTTAATGGATGTGGAACTATTAAGTTTTGTATATGGTGTTGGATACGTTTTTGGAATTTGAAAAAAAAATATATCCGTTTCTAAATTAAGACATTTCTTAATATACGTGTTATTTTTTTTTTGAGAATGAATGTTATAGAATGAAATTGATTTCTTACCGTTTTGAAATATTCAGCAACAAAGTCCAAGAAGCCGACCTGAAATCAAATAAATACTATTAGAGTATTGTATTCAAGATGATTTTCAGTTTATTTTATTTTCTGTTACTGTTTGGTTGATTATATTTATTAAAGAATGTCCTGTTCAAAATTCTATACTCAAAGCCAATTCTAGACCCATTTTCTCAATTCCTGAACTGACAAAATATTATTACAAACTGTTTTCATTTTATTAAACTAAATTGAAAATCATTTTCTTGGACTTATATATTTGTTAAAAATCAAACGAACAGATATTCTCTATATGCGTTTCATATTCTGAGTTTTGTAAGTTTTGCAAATCTCACATACTACTACAGCACTCCAGTAAAGATGGGACCAGCATTAATATCTTCATTTATTTATTTTAATGCATAAGATTTATAATACAGTCAATAAAATATATTATCTGATTAATATTTCATTCAGAGATTTCCTCAAAGTTATATTAAAATATATTTGAAACAGTTGAATGAACACAAGAAAATTATGTTAAATCTTTAATTACGACTGAAGTGTTTCATGAAAGTATAATTTATGTAGCGGTCGTCTGTGACACAAATAGTAAAAATTACTCATACACTACAATAAAATAAATGTTTCTTATTTGGATGAATTCCTTCGGGTAACATAGACCTTCAATATAACGTTTCATTAAAGGTTTATTATTTCGTTCACGTAATTAGTTGAAAACGGATGGTTCGCTAAGAAACGTGATCGTTTTTCTTAATAAAAGAAAATGCGTAAAAAGGTTTAAACAGATTCAGTCTGTGTTAATTTAGAAGAGTTCGATTTACAGTTCGATGCTCTAAGCAAATTTCAGTCAGAATGACTTATAAACTATATAGTTTATCAAGAAGTAAAACTCTTATAAAAAAATATTTAAAAAGAATTAAGCAAAAATCGTCGAATAAACAATTTAATATTTAGGGAATATTTTCCAGTTATGCTGTCAAATATTTTTTCTAATTTCTTTCATATATAAGAAATTTTATTTATATATAAATTTCAATAAATTCATTTATGGATATTCTATCAGTTTTCTATACATAGAAAAAAATTCGCTGAGATTAAAATCAATATTTTTATTTAACAGAATCTTCAAAATCTAATGAAAAAATTAATTAAAAAATCACGAATGTAAGTAATCATAATAACGCGGACTATAAAAAAAATCTATTTAACATTGTATTCAATCAACGTTCCTTTCTTGAAGCCCTAGCAAAATAAATAAACGTAGACAATTTTATTATCAATAAAACTTGAAATATTGTGTAAGGTTCAACACTTCACTGTTATCAGACATAAATATTTACACAAAACATCATATGTGCAGACATGCAAATATTACGGTACATATAACTATGTATAAACAAACTGTCCATATGTCCCGTAATAAAATTGCCATCTTTCTAAACTATGAAATTGTTGTAAAGATAACATTTATATAGGTAGCACCGGTGGAGTTACGTATTTTTATTTATATTAAAACGAAAGTATTTGAAATTTATATTATTATGTTTTGTAGTAAATGAATTTTAAACGAGACACTAACTCGTGTTTTTTTTTCAAAGGCAGATAATTGAAATAATTTCTGTTTTAATTAAGACATTTACTTTTTTAGTTTGAATAAAGCTCGTAAAATATGAAGTTTTTATAGTTTTCACAAATTTGCACAATAAAATAGATTGAAAAATGTGATAATTAAATATCACAGCTTGTACAGTTCAGTGTTGTTCTTTTTATATCAAATAAACTCATCGCCAGAATAAAAAAATATCAGACGAGATTCTCTATTAAATACAATAATTATTTATTATATAAAATGTAATACCGTTCATTTTATTAAAATATCACTTTTATAAACGTTTTTATGCAATTTTTTAACAATAATTTCGTTCGATCATTGAAACAGAACATGAAATGTTGAATGTCACGTCTCATTAAACAAACCTAAATATAAACTACAATAAAACGTACTAATTATCAAACTTTTGTGACAGTTATGTATGTTAAAGTTTATGTTGTCAATTTTCTTTATTATACATCGACATGTTTTTTGATGTTTGGCATGTCTTGGTCGCACGGAATGATAAAACAACATAATTGGAATTCGTGAAATAGTTCTGCTTGCGAAAATTTCCACAAGAAGAGGAGTTTTCTCATGCAATGAACATAAATTTGATTTTCTAAGAAAATTTAGTGTTGAACATTTAATAATTCTTTAAACACTTCAGGATATTTAGACAACAAAAAATTCAATGATCTTCATATAAATTAAAAAGTATACAAAACCATTAGATAATGTCTTTATTATTGAAAAGTAATAAGTAAAATAATAGAAGACAGGTATTTTTAATTATATAATTAACCTTTCGAGGCAGATAAGAAGATTTAAAATTGTAAGAAAATTAATCCGGTTCGAAACACAAGTTGAACAATAAAAGATATGTATGTATGTATGTGTGTATATATATATATATATATATATATATATATATAAAACATTTGTACAGAACAGCATCCCTGTTTATACCTCAATTTATTGAAGGCTATCGTAAACGTGAACGCTTTTCATGACAATAAAAAGCGTTTTTTCTTTTGCAGTTCTCACAAATGTTCTTCAGATAAGTTTAAAAATAATAATAAAAACCGTGTTTATATGATAAATATATCTGAATATATATATATATATATATATATATATATATACTCTCATCAACATTGAATACGGTCATTAATTAGTTACTAGATTTGTATAATATTTTCTTACACAAATAACTATTTTATTATTTTTGTTATCATAAATTAAATTGTTAATTGATACAATAAACAAATAATTTCAAATATTTACACTTTATATTAAATATATGTTTATTGTCTGGTATTGACGTTTCTTTGTCAAAAATTAATTTTTCTCTCGAGCCACAAACAATAATTAATTAATAATCATTTTTGATTGTTGTCAATCAGCATTTTGAACAAAAATTCTATTATTCTCAAAGCTCTGAGAAAAGAAATCTAGTTTCATTTTTAATCTAGTTAGTAAATTAATGTTAGCAAGTCTAGTTAGCAAATTAATGTAAAATTATAACAAGAATTCATTGTTTTTCACCGGCAAGCGGTTTTTAAAGAAATTGTTAATAAGAATGTTGAACATATAAACAGTATTTTTTACTCACTCGACAAATTCCACCTTTTTCTCATTAAAAATATTCAGTATTCAATTATTAATCATTTTCGATTGTTTGTTATATATATTTAAAAGGAAGGATAATATTATTGGCTTATAAATGAGAATAATCAATAAACAAAAATGATTCAATTACGAAATATTTTTAATCATTTAAAAAAATATTAATTATGAGATGAGAAAAATTAATATAACCACAGTACTAAAAATTAGATTGTTACGAACTACACTGTATTTGAAATTTTGTATCTAAATTATAAAATTTTTAATTCGGCATCAAATTAGCATAAAGGATAAAAATTTAGAACAGAACTGTTTATCGGTCTGAATATTTATCAAATATGAGAAGAAATCTAGTTTAAATTCTAACACCACTATATTTACTCATATCAAAATATAAAGTCATAAATTATTATTTATTTTATTTATTCGATTGCTTCAGCATATCTAATAAAATTGAAATAATTATCAGATATTCTGATAAAATATATTTTAGTAACAGTATATATATATATATATATATATATATATATATATATATGCATTTAAGAATATATCTGTGTGTGGTATGTTACAGTTCGTGATCGTCGTGGAAGCAAGTCGCGAATAAAGAAAACGGATCGATGCGTACACTTTAAAAATCGAACAAAAAGAATACCTAAAAGTAGTCGACAGAATGTCTCGTCGCCGATCCGGATGTGGGAGTGCAACATCTGTAGCATTGACTAAATTGTTGCAGTTTCGACGGACGAATATTCAACCGAACATTTTAAAATACATTCTACCGCACACACATACACATACATATTCACAGACCGTCACTCGTTCGATAATTTTTTAAAACATAAAGAGTAAGTGTCCGTACTACTCTTCACACTACTATCCTACTAAATTCATCACCGAATCACACACACACACACACGTGTGCTTTTTTCCTTGAAAAAATATTGTTCTAGATATAATAATAGACGTCGACAATTGACAAAAGGAATTGCTTTGAAAAATATCCACCAACCAGAGTACAGAATTCTAAATGACATGTCAAGTATACATTAAGTTTCAAGGATAGGGGTTGATACTTTTTCAACCCTAAGTCATGAATGCCTTTTGCAGGTAGACTTGAAACGCGTAATGATTATGTGACATATATATCTTAGATTATATTTTATATCCAGCCATATTAAGATATACTTTGCAGATTATATATATTAATACAATTATAATATCTCTAGTAAACATATAAAGGGTTTTATGAATAAAAATATGCACATATTAAACTATTTTTTGCAATACTCAATTCTGAACTTTACCAAAATAATTATTACATGAATTAATTAATCTGAATTCAATACTGAAAGTCTAGTCAACTAAAAAACAAAAATCACAAAGGCAATATCTCTATATTTCAACTGAAATATTGAATCTTTTCATTTCTTTTTTAACCAAATACATTAATAAATATTATTACTCTTTGATAATATTGTTGATATATAATTCAAATCTAAAAATAATCTGAATTAATATAATAAATACATATCTATTCGTTTGAGGTGTACATATATTTTAATAAAAATTTAAAGATGAAATAAAATGAAAGAAAACATTGTTTTTTTTTAATATTTTGAAGCCAAAGTGTCTGAATTTAATATTTAGAAATATTTTTATGATTTATTCATTGACATACATAAATATTTCTCGTTCGAAATGGACGTTTACATTTTATACAGATATTTTTTAATATTTCTCAATCAATTTTTCAATCTTCAGTAAATAATTCAAAAATTATCAATAAAAACTGGCCAAAAGAGAAACAAACTCTTATACAATTTAATTCCTGGAATATAGTTTATCATATTTTTATAACTATGGCAAATATATGAAAGAGTACAGAAATATAGATGAGTTGATGTTTTAATTTTTAAAAAATTACCGTCATAAAAGATTAAATTCTACTATAAGAAAAGTATTGACTTTCAGATTAATTCACAACTCGATGTATCTTTGAATGATTTGTGAAAAGTTTACAGAAGTATCAACTAAAATTACTGAAGTTAATAATTTATGAAAAGGTGTTATTTTTTATTAATACTTAATTTTCTTATTATTGCTTTCTCGATAAATTTCGAAGTACTTCACGTGTGATAAAATCTTAATACGTGTTTTATAAACGTGTCTGAATGAAACTAAATTTAAAAAGATGTGAAAGCAGTTATATTTCACAATAAACAATTTTCCATTAAACGCGACCGTCTTTATAACTTTTCGGATTCATTTCCGTCCAATTATGTTATTAAAATTCGTAAGATTAGATCAGATATTAAATACTCTAAAATATACAACGACAGAAAAAATGGCGACAATTATAAGGGTTGAATGGAAATACCAATAAATAGAGTAATGGAAAAGGGGCTGAGCTTCGTATCAAACAAAGTCAGGCGTGCAAGTTTCGTACACATAGAAGCTGTAAACAGTTTCGAGTCATAAATTAATACGAAATTTGTTTCCCACATGAGAAGTATATTGCATGGGGTTGACTATTCAATAGGAAGTGTGAACACAAGGAAAGTATCTTACTGAAGTATGCATAACAAATCAGTTGGAGGAAGTGCTCGAAAAAAAATTACTTTGAATATTTTACCAGTGTCGTAAAGTCATATAATTTGAAAGTGAAATTATACAAAGCCCGTCGATGGGTTCAGTTGACAAAGTAGTAATAAAATTGTAATATTCGAAGTGATTTTTTTTTCATTTAGAACGTATTTGGATTTAGTTATAAAACCGATATTGACAAAATAGAGTATTGTGGTCGAGCGACGGTATTGTTTGAACATTTTCGAAGAGAAGCACAAATGCTTTAAGTGCAATTCGTTATGGTTAATTACATAACCACAAACATGTATATAATGTAAACATTTTTATTTTCAGTTCAGTTTTCAACTCGTCGTCGGGCAACGTCGTTCAAAATTTACTTAAGTTTTCCAAAAATCGTAACTTTAATTTTATAAAATGTTTTTGTTATAAAATAGACTAAAATTATTTGAAAAATACAATATTTCACACTAAAAAGAAATCATATTCATTTTATAATTCTTAAATAAAAAAAGGATATTAATAAATATATATTTTTTTAAATAAAACAATAAATCATTAAAATATCAATCTGTTTCAACTGAAGTGCAAGTTTTCAAAAATTTAAAACGTTTTATTCTAAATAAATAAAATAAAAAACCAAATTATTAAAAAAATATAAAATTCACAAAATTTCTCAACTGAAAAACTATCAATGAAAAGGCTTAAATAAAAATTAGGTTCATTATTCTCTAAATAAAAAAGAAACACTGAATAATGTTGTTCTAGAAGAAAATTCCATGTAAATACATTTTCTCATTCAATTTTTCAATCTTTAATAATTTAAAAATTATCAATAAAAACTACACAAAATAGAATCAAATTTATGAAAGTAATAAGAGGAAAAATATAAAAATTTTTCAAAAACAATCCTGAAAGAATTATCATTATTTTTTCATTCGAATTCGACGCTTACATTTTAATACAGATTTTTTTCAATATTCCTCAATCAATTTTTCAATCTTTAATAAATAATTTAAAAATTATCAATGAAAACCAACCATACTGGATACAAATTGACGAAAGTATTGAACAGAGAAAACTAAAAGCCTCTCAAAAAGCAATCCTGAAAGAATTATTAATATTTTTCTCATTTGCATTCGACTCTTACATTTCATACAGATTGTTCTCAATAATTCTCATTCAATACTTCAATATTAAAGAATATTTTATAGATTATTAATAAAAGATGATCAAAATCAAAACCAACTACTAGAAATATCTAAAGAGATTATTAAGAAAAATCTAAGAGTCTCTCAGAGAACTACCGTGATAAACTAAACATTGTTTTCTTAATAAAATTAAACCTTTAAGAAAATAAAAATCAAATCATCAATAAACTGTTTAAACAAACATCTATTTCATTTAGTTTAAATCCGTTTGAAAACACATTGTGACATTAAAAAAATCATCTAAAAGAGTATTAGATTATTAATTAATTCTACACGAACTGACAGCTAAAGAATAAATTTAAAAAAATATACAAAATAATTCAAGTGGCCACAATATTTTTTGACATGACTTATTATCTACAATAACAATATAACACCCTATACGGATATATTTATTCATAAATATATAATAATATTAATTAAATTTCAAATGAATTGATTAAACATTGTTTATGTAAATTATATTTCAATTAAAGATATAATATTTTATAGTTTTCCAAAAAAATTAAAAAATATAGCTGAACAAATATTATTTATTGAATAAAAGCATCGACGGAAAGCAGTAAATATTTGAATCCAAATTTCATTTTTAATTTATAAAAAAAAAATATCATTGGGATTAAGGTCTGTTTCAAGTTAAATATTATATGGATGTTTGTTATATATATATATATATATATATATATATATATATATATATATATAAATGTATATATAGTCGGTAATTAAAATATATAAAAAATAAATAAAAAAAATCTTACATTCATAAAAAAGATCGTTCATGAAATCATCTCGTTCAGTTTACGGACTAAACAAAAAAAAATATAAACACATAAATCGTCTAATAACTCACATTACACGCTTAAAAGAATTGAATTCGGCTCGCAGTTGCGAGAACAGTGTTATTTTTAAAATTCGAACGCAATCAAACCAATAAATGAATTAAACAAACTCGGCACTTGTAATAAAAGATAAATAGATTAAGACGTTTGCGGCAAAATCCCATCTTGAATACGACTTTGTGTTCGCTACACAACACAGATTGTAGTTAAAAAAGCCACATGGATGGTAAGTCACTTGAACATGGCGGCTGAGCACGTGACGTCCGTACGAGACGAATGTGTTGAAGACGAGGACGAGAACGAAGTCACATCGACTGTAGCAGCCAATGCGTGGCGAGCAGCGAGCACTGTTGTCGTTGGCACTCGAAAGGTAAAAAAGTTTTTGATTTGTGTTTTCGGTCTCGATGCTTTCAAAGGGTTGCGCGCTGTCGTTGTCGTCGATGCTTTTTTACCGACCAGAATATATATATATATATATATATATATATATATATATATATATATATATATATATTTGTAATTTTGTCCATTAATTTATTTATGCATGCAGATAGTTTGTATCGAAGTTGACAGTCCGTGATATTTCAATGTATTTTTAGATCTGGTTTTTGTTGCATACGGAGACGATACGATATAATAAAGTATGAGAGGAGTTTATAGTTGGATGGGAATTACTGCGTACGGATGGCAATAAATACATCACCGTTTTCAATTACTTAATAAAACATTAAATCTAATTATCCTTCATAAATGGATTTTAACAATGTTGTGTTTTATGACCATTTTTTATATATAGTAGAGTGTAAATTCAATAACAAACGCTAAAGCAAAGTGTTTCCTGATAACCTTTTACAGTTATACGCATGTACATATTCGAACAATTCATTCTTTACTAATTATATTCGTTGTTTACTTTGAAATCAATTTACTGATACAACCATATAGAGTATCTAACACTCACAAGCGTTACATCTGAGTTAATTTTATTAAAAAAATCATTAATTTGAAGTATGGAAATATACGGTTATCGTAACAAAGCCATTTGTTTCAGTTATACTTAATAAAAAAATTAAATCATTTTGAAAATTATTTTTAATCTCTTTATTAAACAATTTATCGATTTAAAACACTTTTATGATTTTAAAAATCTGTTTAGACAATAAATATTTTTTTTTGTGTTGAATACTTTTAAAACTCTTTTTTTTTGTTTTAAATAAATTTTAATTACTTGATATAACAATAACCTAATTACTAACTAAACAAAGTACTCATTTTTTTACTAAATTATCTGCAGAGTCAGAGTTTTAGGTTGAAAAAAATGAAGATGAAAGTTAATCATACTTTAAATTCACATAAAAACGAATCAAATTTTAAACATAAAATACTAAAACTTGAAAATCAAATATCTTTTAAATTTTATCTTTTAAATAATAAAATCTTATAAGTATTTTTTCTATTAATTTCTATGATTTGTTATATATATATATATATATATATATATTCCTCCTACATTAGTTCCAAAAGCTTCCAAGCTCATAAAATTATATAACTGGAAAACTAAGTTAAAAAGTGGCAATAGCTATACAATTGAATCTAGTGATAAAAGCAAGACATTTATAGTAAATTTTCAAGAGCCAAAATTCTCACCAACAAAAAAATTGAAATAAAACCATAAATTTTTCTCATTATCAATTTTTTAAAATAAAAGGAAAACTCTAAAATCTGATTTAAATTCTAAAACAAGAAATATTTTAAATATTTCTCCTATTAATTTCTATGATATAATGAAAAAAAAATATATTCTACTTGCATCAATTCCCGAAGCTTCCAATCACATAAAAGTATGTGATTTTAAACATTACGATCAAGCTCGTTTCACAATAACTTAATGGGTGATAAATTAAGAGAGTCTGCTGACCAAATCATATTTTTAAATGCACTGTTTCAGATTTCTTTTAAAACAGTATATCTATAGTACTACAGAACTGACATTTATCGAGCATGTATCAAAAAAGAAAAACAACAAATAAGACTGGAGAAACCTTTTTTTGATTAGAGATAAAATGTTAAATAGACATATATTTTTTTAAGTACAAATAAACATATTTATGTTTACATAAAGAAATATAAATTAGAAGAGAAATGTATAAAAAATATTTTGTTATATTTCTTTATTAAAAAATGTTTTAGAAACAGAAATACATGCTCTAAATATTTTATTAAAGGCAATATTTTTTATTTTTTATTAATTTTACACCTGAAAAACTCAAATATGATGAAATTTGGTATACGAAATAGTTTGTTTCATTATTCATAATTATATTTTAAAATAATTAAAATATTTCTTATGTAAGTTAAATTTTATTTACTATTAGTTAATTTATTATTAAGATTTCTATACGATAAGTTTTTTTAGAATCAAAATTAAAATATAGATAATAAAAAAGACCATATATGTGAAAAAGTACATCAAATAAAACATAAATTTATTATTTAAATAATTTATGTAGATTTATATTAAAAACTATGTTAAAAATTATTTTAGTACTAATAAAAAATAAGAAAGTGTTTCTTTCATGCTATTAATATAATATCATAGTTCATTTTAAGAAATCAATCAGAAAAAAAGTACTAACCTCAATCATGACTACATGTCGATTAAATAAAACAAATTCGGAGCGTGTATATAAAAAAATACATATAAAAAAGTGCAGATTTACTTTTTGCATGATTTACACGTCGCTCGTCGCATCAACACGCCGTTTCCACCGAAAGATTCAAATAAACAAGTGTCAAACACCAATTAACGTTTTTTTTTACAACAACTGTTCGTAAATGTCGTGTAACTGAAGACACACTGAACTAAATATTTCAAATATCAGCCTTGAAATATTTTATTGGTGAGAAACCATCACGAATAGAGGGATGTATTTCTGATCGGGGGAGAATAAAATATCTTCCTGATTTGTTGACCACTCATATAAGATATATATATATATATATATATATATATATATATATATATATATATATAGGTTATATTTGCTCGAGGGTAGCTAATTTGATGAATTGACATTTTTTTATTTTGTCTAGTTATACGATTTATGTAGCATAGATTGTATATGTACATATATAAACATACAGATAAACAGTGTGTATATATATATATATATATATATATGTGTGTGTGTGTGTGTGTGTGCGTGTGTGTGAGAGAGAAAGAGAGAGGAAGAGAGAGAATGTATAAAAATATACAGTTAGAGAAATTAGTAATTAAATAATTGATATAAGAGCAATTTTATGAAACCTATTATCCTGATTTGATGAAAAATCTGATTGTTATTTTGATAACTAGTAATTAATTTTCAGCTGAAAAAGCAGCATTCTTTATTATCGATACTTTTTCTATCTGTTTTTTTATTTTCATAAAGTCTGCACAATACAATTCAGATTAATAAATATCAATTCAGATTTTATCTTGATGTAAGTTAATAAACATTCAAAGAGTTATTCGACTTTTATATTTTATTTGCATATTATTTATATCTTACTTAACCCTATAATCGTTAGAAGGATTCTTAAACCGAAAATAAAAAAAACATACAATTAGTAACCTTGTTATATATCCATCCATTATTTACGGCTATATATTAGGTGTAAAAATTAATTCTGTGCCTTTAAATTGAATCAATCATAACTCTGTTTTAAATTAAAATATATTCTCGTCGTTGTAGGATATTTAAGTCTCAGCCTTAACATTTTCAAATACTACATATCTTGGCCAAGCCCGTGACATAACCTCATAAAACAGTAGTGAATATGATTGCGTTCGAAAAAAAGCATATTAGATATTGCATACTTTTCGCATTCCTGTTGAAATTATATACTCTGTTTTTCAATATAATACCTAGTACGGTATAAAATAAATTTCCACTCTCCAAAAGCTACACAAATAATTTTTCAGATCAAAATCTTCAATAATTAATTACTAATCATTCTAATTACTGCTTGTAAGCATTTCAGTAGCAATGCTATCACATTCACATATTTATCTGTACCTTAATGATCTAAATATGATGGAGTTACAATAGAAACACAATAAGCTACAATTAAAATCATTAATGATGAATGATTAAATACATTAATCATAAAAAAATGTTTGTGTGGTTTGAGAGAGTGAATATTCATTTGTAAAAGGACCATCAGATTATAATTGTGCCTAAATTAAAATCGAATTAAGTTCAAAAAATTTAAAAAGTATGTAATTTTAAAGTCAAATACAAATAAAAATATCTAAAGGATTATTTTTGCTATTTTACAAAAATTCAGATATGAAATAATTAATATTCATTTTTTATAATACCAAATTTTATAATTTACTCATACGATAAAGATTTTGATTTTAAAATTAGAATTAAAAGATTTGAAATTTTTTTCGAAGATGAATAACATACAATATCCTTCTTAACAACATCTCTTTCCATGTAATAAATACTTTGACGTTATTATCAGATTTAGAGGCTTAAAAGATTCAATTTTTCATGGATTTAGACTGTGCGGCCCACAAATAGACAGAAATATTGATTTTTTTATACTATTTTGAAAGTTTAATAAGTTGATATATGAACAAAGTTGAAGGATTAAATCTGATTAATGATTAATCTCAATTCGTTCATGTCTGAACCACTAAGGATTATATCATCGTTTTAAATCTTAATATATATCTTTTTTATTAATATATTTTAAGCCAGTGGTGCGCTGTAAAGACTCACTTATAACCATATAATATTTCCCTGTGTATATAAATATTAAAAAAATTACAAAAAATGTAGAGAAAAAACGTCTTGATTTTGATTTGAAATAAACTTAGACAATTCACATAGAAAAAAAACTAATTTAAAGTTTCTGGAACTTGAACCGAAATCTGTAAATTATTATTTTTAGCTGATTGGTTTAAAATAGATTAAAAAGAGATGTTATCATTCCATAATAATAGATTTTACAAAGTTTACTTTTGAGAATTTTTAGAAAAAATTTGAATTAAAATATAAATATAATAAATCAATAAGAAAGCATAACTATACGAAACAGATCTTAATTATTTTATTAAACATTTTTAAAATTGTGCGAAAAAAGGATAATTATGATTTTATTAATAATCAATCTGAAGAATATATTAATAATTATTATACAACGTATTTCTGACCCATTTTAATAAAGTTTTACTTTAGTTTTGTTTATATTTCAGTTATATTTTATGAAATAAATATCAATCAATACAAATATGTTTATATAAAATAATTTAAATCAATAGAAAATTGATGTTTTATCAGAAAAAATCTAGAATAGTTTGAAACTTTTTACTGATTTATTATATTATCAAAAATAGGATTTAATTTATTTTAAAATAAATATTTCTCTTAAAATTTCAAACAGAAAGATGTGTGATGTTTTAAAGACCGCCGGCGGAAGGGTAAAGTCTCGTTCTTAAATTTAAAAGTACACTTGTTTAAAAAATATAATAAAATATCATATTATATCACAATTATAGTTTGTAGCACTCTGGCTAAATTCATTTTCATAAATAAATGTTCACTTAATTTTTTTCGATACTTTGACGCTCTGAGAATTATGATATCAGCATTGAAATGCAAATAAGCCATAATGAAAATTTCCTATTATTAATTATTGAAAATTTTGTTCAGATTTTATTGTAGTGTGTAAAGAATGAAAAATCACTTGTGAAAATAATTTTTTTTGATATAAAAAATGTATATAGAAAAAATATTTCATATTTTAAACATCTAATAATAATATAAAACTGACAAGGAATTATTTTCTATTCTGTGGCTGGATCCACTTCCACAAATGAATTTTTTACTCAGGGTCACTTCATACAAACTTTTTCAAAACATTTAAATATAAAAACATGTTCTTTACCTGAATAAATAATAAGTATTAGAATCATAACGCACATAACCAACAATTAGAATGGTCAATAATCAATTATTGAATATTTTTGATTAGAAAAATTATGTGTGGTTTGTAGAAAAATAAAAAATTCATTTTTTGAAACCAAAAACTCACTAATGTTTAAATTCAACAACAAAATAAAACATTGAAATATTAAAAGAAAATAACTGGTAAAATACCTTTCATACTATCGTTTACAAAAATTTATTACAACGCATTATAAATAACTACTCATTAATTAATATTTACAGTTGTTACATAGAAATTAAACTCTAACCTTGTATAAACATATATATATATATATATATATATATATATATATATATATGTATATATAAGCTTGTACATTAAACTATTTCGGTATTTTGTTACACGTTATGTGTGTAAAATCGATTATAGGTCTCTTTGTTTCGATGCTGTGATATTTCTTCAGTGGTAACGCCGCTCGAGTTTAAAACGCGTGTCTAAAATTAAATCCTTGAGATGTAACTCACGTTTCCAGCAACAATTTAAATGCCACAAACACAATACCAGCATGAAAACGTCCTAAGGACAGTTTCACTTAACTCGTTTATCGTCTAACCCCAAATGCTATACACATAAACCTAGACAATGTAAATTACTGGAACCAGATGAACTTCAGCATCGTAGGATGTGTATACATACACTTAACGTTTAAGTACACTCACATGTACGTATATAATATATAAACATATATATATATATATATATATATATATATATATATATATATAATGTGCGTGTGTGTATGTACGTGTTTTAGGTATATGTGTACGTCTTACAACGCTGATGTGTTTGATTAGAGTCCATCAATGTCTCAAGTGATTTATTAGAGTAATATAGATTTTAGATAGAACTTGAAACTAACAGTAGCTGTCAATGTTGAAATGTCACAGTGTTGGATGTATGTGAGATTTGTAATAATTTTTATTATATATCTAGTCTCGGAAAACAGTGTTAATTAAATTATGTTCACGGAGAGGCATGTTTCTTTAATTAAAATTCATATTAATTCTAGTTATATAGCCCTTTCCCTTTTTAATCGAATCACACAAAAAAACAATGATTATACTGTAAGAGAAATGTGATAGTGATATCGACTTATTAGGATTTTAAATTTTACTGAGCATTTTTTTAAAAAATTGTAGAATAAACGAGTATAGAATTATTTAAAAGTATATTTGAACAATTTACTTGTAACTGAAATTTATTTTTTTGTTTTTAAATATTAATATTATTTACTGGAGAAGAGCTGACAAAAGATGAATCCATCGTAGGTGTTTTGTCTACGCTCTTGTATGCAAACTAGTTTTACTTAATACAGACAATAATTAGATTTCATGATTGTGTATACGTGTATGACCGCAAAGTTCAATGACTTATTGTCCTTCCATCATACACTTGTATATCAATGCAAAACATAAATCATTGTCCGTCTGCAATACAACACAAAATTTCATATTTTTGTAAAAGAAAAAAAAACGTCCTGAAAATACCGCCGTTTGTGAACGTATCAGTGTGCACGTGTGCGTGATTCAAAAAGAAAAAAAAAACGCATGTCGTTCGTTTTTATAACCCAAAGTGAACGGTGGAGAGAACACTGTCGGTCGGTCGTTCGTTCGGCCTAAGGAACGAACAAGCGAACTGTTCAAGATTAGATGAAATAAATGGGATCTGCGGGAGCGGGCAAAGTGATGCGCGTGCAGAATCGCCGCGCAGTTGGCGTGCGCTAATGGCGGCCGCCGGGGCCCTAACTCACTCTCCACTAACTTTATGGAGCTCTCCGAAGCGCGACGTGACGCCGCCACGTTCCGCATCGCCATCAGCAAGACGAAGTCTGCGTCGTTTGCAATGTGGAAGGATTCTGTGCTGAATTTGAATTACGTGAGGGTGACATTTTTCACAGTCGGTTCAACATTTACACGGATATATCTGACTCTACACATAAAATCTATTTTCAATCTTGCAACAAAGTTAACTGCACAACAAACAAATGTTTAAATATTTTTGTAGAGATTAAACGCTTCCCAAGACATTCTCATAAACAATCTCGTCCATCCAATCTCAAAAAAACATACATAGAAATATATTCTATTTCTAATCAAGATCTATTAAATATTAATTAACACAAGAGTAAATATTTAATTATAAGAATTTCAATTTACAACAAAATCCCTTCTGTAAGACCACAAACGCCACATAAAAGTATTTCTACTTGAATGTGAAGCCTTTAGATTTAATTATAATCATTTTAATGTTCATAAAAAGAATTTAAAAACTGATCTATACGAAATCTGGTTTTTTTGTCAGTTACAAATTTATATAAAGAGATTCAGTTATTCATTAAAAATACAGCATGAATATTTTTAGAATTAAAACAAATATCAAGTGAAATAAAACAGATCTGTTATTATTTATACAGACTTATTTTTTAAATAGCATCCTTTTGTAAACTAGTGCATGTATTTTGCGATGCAGTTTAATTGATTATAAACCTGTCAGTGTGACTATATTACAAGTTTATGTGCTGCATTGCCAAAATTGTCAACTTGCATAAATTACATATATATATATATATATATATATATATAATGTGTATGTGTAAATGTACATTTTCCTTTGTCTATTTAAAATCTTGATCATTCTACTTTTAATTAAAGAGAAAACAAAAAAAAATGATTTTAATTTATAAAATATTTCAAGCGAACAAATAATAAAGAGAAAATTCTTAAATTATTTTATAGAGAAAATATTTCATTACGAAGTGTGATTTTAAAATGTTTATTATAATAAGAAGTCATAAGAAAATAATCTAGAGAAAAATAAAACATTTAATTTTCTTTTCAAAGAATTTTAATTCGCCTAATATTCTTTTATGATCTAATTACAAACTTTGTTATATTCCCATAATAAAAAACATGTAACTACTTCAAAAAGATATTTGACGTAAATATCCTTTCATAAAAGCGTTCCGACGCTTCAGACAAAAGATTGAGTATGAAAATAATACAGGAAGATATATTCTGGAGTGTCATTTTGCCCGCATACAGGAAATAGAGTGGTGTGTACGTTGGAAACGAAGATAAATGGTTGGGTGGGAGCTCTGAATAAACAAGCCGGGATGGCAACGGGGAATTAACTGAACCAGAGCACAGGAAGACGTGATGTTTGCAACGCTATGGCCGACACGCACACACAGCGTCGAGGGTGGAATGGCGTTGAGTGATATATACGGCGAAATGATGGAAACAGACACGCGCGTCTTCTTTCCTTGCGTTATCGTTACGACGAACTTGACGGGGTGGCTTTTGTCGGTGTACGTAAAACATTTTCAAAGTATGCTTTATTTATAACGCTGCTTCGCACCCTTTAATGTGCGAGCGACGAGTGAGGTCGCAACGATATCATCGTGCCGTTTATGTTTAGTCTATTTATAACCCCTTAATGTAGATTTGTAAAATTGAAATTCGAAAAAATATCGTTTTTCCAAAACATATAACGCGACATCACACATCGAATCCCTCTTCCAAACGGTTCACTTTCATTCATGTCTTTTATTCTTACATCATACATATTTATATATATGCACACCCCATATATATCGAATATAATTCATAATAAATTGAAATATTAAATAATTATATATATATATATATATATATATATATATATATGAATAAGAATATTTTATACAAACGAGTGCAGATAAAAAATAAACCTTTAATACAAAAAAGCTTAACGTGACTATCGATTGATTCGTCTATAAAAGAAGAAAAAAAGGGTATCAGTTATAAATCATCATTTTAAGGTCGGATCTGTGACCAGCGAAATGGAAAAAGAAAACGGTGGGTTCGCAAGAAAAAGAAGCTGACAAGAAAATATATCAAGTGAATTTCTCCAAAGTCTAGCGAGACAGTCGGCCGAATTGAAAACAGAGAACGGTACATATAAACTTTAATCGAGATAAATTGAACCGGAAAATGTCTACTGTGAACTTTTTCCAATAAGATATAAAGATGGCTGTCGATAGAATGGAAAAAATATAAGATACATGCATTTTTGTACGTACGGTCATGCGTTTTTGTGCAGATAAAGAAAATTGGATTTGAAATTATAATTTTTTTTGCGGGGGCGCAGAACACTATAAATCAAATAACTGGAAGATAAAATCTTTATGATTGGTCGTAAAAACTAACAATTTTATAACTTATTCAAGTTTCAAACACGGGCATGTTTATGTTTGCATACTACATGAAACATAATCGTTTATCTAATATGTTTTTGATTTTATATTTTTTTTAAAAAAAATCGTTCTCTCAATCAAAGTCGAAAAAGTCTTCTATCATGCATCAAATATTCAAACGAAACATTTTGGAAATTATCCAAATATTCACATCTATTATCTGACGAATAAACATCTTTTAATGAATCATAACAACAGGTTAAATTATTAATTCGAACCTGACCTACGTTTTATATAAAACAAAATTCTTCAAACGAAAACAAAACCTAATTCCATTTTAATATACACAAGATATAAATCTTTCATTTAAATAAGTAAATCGTTTACTTTATATGGGCTGTCATCTATTTCATCATTGTTTAATATCCCTTTAAGAACACAGTATTACATTCTAGCCAACACACACTTTGTCCTTCCAGTTTTCCTTATTGTTTTAATTTAAAACGTCTGCTGTATTGATTAAAATAAACTATGCGGGCATGTTTTAACATTTAGATGTAAATTTAAATTCATTAAAATATGTTTACATGTACTCACTGAAAACGTTATTTATTTCATAGATTTTTTATAGCTCCACTGTTAACACAACCACATTTATAAAAGGATAATGTTTGGTTTGTGTGTCATTTATGAGACTAGTAATTCTGTTTATTAAAGATCTGAGAGTGATTGTTTATTTTTTTAAAATTATCTATATACGAGTATATACATATATATATATATATATATATATATATATATATAAATTAAATACAAATGTTTCAAACTTCAATCTTTAATGATTCACTTATTATAGATGTGAAACAAAATACATAAGAAGTACAAAATTGAAAGATAGAAGCAATATCATGGTGTCAGGGTTCTGCATACTAGAAGTAGACAGAAAAATGTTTTCTTCTATTTATCTGATACCGATTAACAACTCTATTAAATTAATATTTTTACTAATAAGAAAATTAATATTTTAGTACCATATTTTTTTTGTGTTCAAAAATGAATCTTGATATCTGTATTAAAATTGGAAATTGAATTATTACTTGAAAGCATGGATATATTTTTCAAGCATTTACTGGTTTTTATATCGTGATTTGAACATCAGTAGCGTTGGATGCTGTGACTATACCGAGAGGTTCGAAACCCCTAACACTAGTTCATGCCTTGATTTGATGTTAAACTTGATTTTATAGTCATATGGCATGTCTATACATGATAATCTGGGAAAAAAATGTATGGTATCTTTTATTTTATCTTATATGATTTTTTTTAAAGAATTTGAAAGTTTTAATTGTGTTTTTATAGAAGAAAATATATTATAAAAAATAAAAAAGAACAGTTATCTAAAAAAATCAACATTACAATCAAAATATTATTTCATATAGTTATATTTTTAAAGTTTTTAAAAAAAATCCATGCCTGACTTATTTAAATATAAATACTTTGAAAAATCTAACGAATTCGTATTCTATCTGTATAAATATTATTTGAATCATGGTTAAAGTATGGAGATGAGTACAATTAAATCCCTTATTTTATCAAAATTATAAAAGATACGTTTATTCCAAAACTAGTTCACTGATCATAATACATATGTATCAGTTGATCAGTAACTTTAAAAATTCTAAAAAAATCCTGTGTTTTAAAGGGTTAAATCATTTAACAATGTACATATATATATATATATATATATATATATATATATATATATATATATATATATATATATAAAGTGTCTTTATATTTGTATCCTTTTATCGACAGTACTGGTAGATATATTTACGGTGCTCTCAATCGGAATGTGGAGAGCGACTTCACGATAATAACAGCCATTTCTAGAAACTCATTCCAATCCGAGATTACTATCAAGGACGATAGAAGAACAACTTTTAGAGAGTTCAATAAAATGTACTTTCTTTGACGTCGAAACCAATCACGCTTCTTTCTTTGCGACGTTCGTAAAGTTCATTGCATGACGCCGGATTGACGGCTCGATATACTCTTTCTAACGGAATGCATTGCAATAAATACTAGTAAGATCACTTAAACATTAATGAGAACTCGAGATTAAATTGAATGTACATTTTAGCAGTAAACAAATATTGAACATCGTTCGTTCATTCATACATATGTAGATATATTAATATGTATATATATATATATATATATATATATATATATATATAAATTATATAATTGGATATATAAGAACAATGTTGAAAACCAATTAATATCTGTTTTTGTAAAATCGAGTCGTGAGATTACTAAACGGGTCAATACACAACTATTTCATATTTTTATGAGCTGTCGGCGAGCACAAAAGAATATTAACTAAATAACGAGCGTATGAGTGCATCTTAAATATCAAATGAATAGTGTATTCAACTTTGGAGTAGATCCAAATATTTGTCTTAACATAAAATACATAAACATATCAGTTAATGTAAAATATATCATTCGAATCGTGTTCTAGTCATCACAAGAAATATACTGCTGCTAATAATTAAAATAAATGGAATATTTTTAAAATGCATTTAGTATATTATATATATATATATATATATATATATATATATATATATATATATATATATATATATATATATATATATGTCCAGTAGAACTGCTGTATCCTCGAATCTCAGAGTTTCAATTAACCGCAGTTTACTGCAACCCGAAAATATTAAACAGAAAATTCCAAAAATAAACGATTCATGATTTTCAAATTGCCCGCTATTCTGTGTAACAATGTGACTTTTAAGAAATAAATGTAAAAATGTATTTAAACAGTGTCTATACAAGATCTTTTTCATTGTCTTATCGTTCACTGATGGCTAAAACGTCAGGTCCTGTTCATTCAAGAGAGAAAGAGAGATAGAGTACAAGTATAATAATTTACAATATATTTTATTATTATTTAATGTTGTTAATATCTTATTCTACATAATTTGTCAATTAAACTTTATTATATATTGTATAATAAGTAAACGATTTGTATGTAAACGAAAAATGATTTATATACGAGTTCGCTACTATTCCCGATTTCAAATACTCGCAGTAAATTTTGAAATATATCATCAGTGGATATGGGAGGACTACTATATGTGTGTAACGATTACTGTATGTGTGAGGGGGACTGGTGTATATGCAAGGATCAAAAAATTAATATTTGTTTCATAATTGCTGTTCAAAATAATATTTAAGTTCTTACTGTATAAAAAAATATTTGTTTGTTATTCATTTTCAATTAAAAAATAATTACTGTAATTTCATCAATAAATTAATACTTTAAGAAAATAGCAGTTTCTTTTTGAAAATGTCTAAATATTTTTTTTATTAAATATCAAATAATGATTCATTCAACTATTGGTTATTTTTATAAACAAACATTTACGGTGTCTGGGTCATTAATTCATTTGTGCAAATGAATTTTATTACAGCGCTTAAAATACAATCATTATAAGAACTTAAAAGTATGACAAATATTGAAAATATAAACTTTATATTAAGAGTTAAAAATAGAATATCGGTAAATATTATAAGTTTTTATATTTTGTATCAAAATATGAAAAATTCAAACGCTGTTCCGTCGCATACCTTTTATATACTTTAAACAAACCCTCTTTAAAAGGTGTGCATACATATTTAACACGTTGGTAGTTTATATATATATATATATATATATATATATATATATATATATATATATATATATATATATTATATGATTTATGAAAGCGCGTACGTGTATCAGTATATAAAAGTAGAATCTAAAAAAAAAAACAGTATTTTACTTTAAAATACCGCATTTTCCATCGAAACGAATCCCGATCGAATACATAGTCTACGTTCATTGCTCGCCCAGTGAAATAGGAAGGTAAAAGAAAACGCGCACGGAACGAATAGAAAACCGAAAAGTCGTGGGACGAATATAAACCGCGCTGCAGAAATTGGCTCACGTCCGTGCTTTGAGATGATGGCTGAACTTTTCTTTCATATAACGTGCCGGTGATCCGACCAAACGCACACACACACACATATTATACCACATGTACTACCACAGAGACGCAGGGACATGTATTCTGCACAGCGCACGAAGTTGACGGGCTGAAGAAGACGAGAGGGAGTGCACGTTTTGGCCCCGGCAGCACGGATCTCTTCTTATTCTTGTTATTTTCTTTTACTTTGGCAACGCTTTTACGACCTTCGCCCGGTTGGCGCACTTGCTCTCTGTATTCCCGTCAGGCAACATCCACAATTCAGCTGGTTGTGTATCAGTGGTGGCGTTTATATCTTTTTTATTCAGATGAATGTATTTTCAATGACTGTTCAAATAAATAAACATTCTAACTTGCTATGCCATTCAAACCGTCCGCTGAATAATACATTCTTCTAGATACAATTTTATGTAACTGAATTGCTTCTCGACAGCAACAGATATATTGTTACAAATATATGGCTCTGACGAGGATCTCGAAATATTATTTTTTATAGATAATTACATCTTTATATTCCTATCAGTAATGAATTTAAAAATATAATATTTCTAATTAAAAAAAATTATAGACAACTGTTAGCGAATACATAAATAAATATATATAAATCAATTTATATAAAAAAGAATTTACTGCAATAAAAATAATTAAAATAAATTCATTTTATTTTCTTTAAAAATAAACACACCGTTTAAACACTGTTACTATATTTCTGGGTTTCATCGGTTTATTTTTTCATACCATCTTAAAAGCACTGAACAAATATCTAAACCGATCTTAATTCAAAATAATGAAACCTAAAGATGAATATTCGAAGAGAACAATACAAGGAGTACACAAGTATGAATACGAATTTATCGTGAATGTTAATAAATGATGAAAAGAGTATTAAAATGATTCTTAAAAAATAGAATGTTCAAATTTATAAACAATAAAAATATCTGAAAATCAAAATCTTCATTTTTTAAATATTTTTTTCGATCGATTGATTAAAAAAGCAAATATATATATATATATATATATATATATATATATATACACTTTTAAATAAAGCAAAAAAATGATTATAAACTATTTCGAAATTACTTTTAAATGACAAACAAAATATTAGGAATAAGGCAGTAAATATTTAACCAGTTGTTTGTCATAGATTTATAAAAATTAAAAATATTTATTCTGATGGTATTCAACCTTTTAAAACATTCTAGTTTTTGTCTTCTAATATTAACTACAAAAAGTGTACCATTTTGAAGCACATTTTCGATAATAAAAATTCTAAATTTTCTATTATCTTTCTTTATTTAAAATCTACTTGAAGATTGTAGACGTTCCGAAACTAATAGTGGAACATAGAAAGCCAAGTAACCCAAGTAAAAGAACGAATATTGCTTGAATAATGCTTCAATGGCATGTTGATAATCTTTTTGTATATGTTTCATTATTTCTCAGTCATTCAATTATAAGATTAGACAAAGAGAATAACGTAATTGAAAGAAATTAAAATTAAAATTCATATATATATATACATTCAATTTTTCTACTACTTATTCTTTCTTAATTGAATAATTAGAAATGAAAATTAACCAATGTTTAGATAATAGTTTTTAAAATGAAAAACGTTACGGTTCATAACTTTAAGTTCGATTGTTCTTTTTAATTAAGAATAAAGAACAATAAATGACTATTATCACAAAGAATATGAATAACAATAGGTGTACTGGTTCATACAATGTGTATTATTGTATTATTTTATGATGAAAGATCACCTGATTGAAAATCGATTATTAGAGCAGATTTATGGAATATTTATGAACGTAGCAAGCAAAAGAAATGAATTGAGATAATTTAGGAGAACGCTTAGTGTAATTAATACAATTTTGTAAATAAAAACAGTTGTGTAAATCTGATATACGATTAGATTCGAATTGGAATAAAACGAGAAGATTACAAATAATTATCAAAAAGTATTTATGTGTGAGAAATAAAATCATGCACGGTTTTAAAAACTAATTAATAATAATTTAATAATTGAAAAAAAAGTAATTACCTAGGAGATTTATTACGCGTGTAGATTTTATTTATAAATCATAAACCTGATCGTAAATGTTACAATAAATGTTACATTACATCGAATCAGTGCACGCGACGCCACTGATACAGAATACATGTTTTTTTCGTCGTATTTTAAAATCGCGTGGGTTATGCAGGGCTTGTGGGTTGGCACATAGGTTGGTTGAAATGATGAAGACTGGTTTGAGTACGGTGGTCTCTTGATGTAAGCTAAAGTCGAAGACGTGGAATGGAAACATAAGTTATGCACCTTACATCATTTCCTTTACCTTGATATTTTTTTTCTCACTGTCTATGTGTTTAAAGACAATTTCAAGTAATTCTCTATACAGAACACAGGTCATTTAACCCCATACGAACCAATACAGATTTGTATAAACAAGAGAATATAAAATATTTTCAAAATCTACATCTATCTATCTAAATCTATAAATTATAAACGATCCGTTTACAAAATTTCAAATCTTAAAAAGCAATACATTGTAAATAAGTGTATCTGTTAAATATTTAAACGCATTTCAACAGTAAACATTGATATAAGTTTGTTTTTTCAGTAAAAAGCAGAAAATAGATTAAAACAACATTTTTAAGATTAAAACAACCGTGAAATATCGTTTCAGAGACACTTGAAAGGTTAAGACATTAAGAAAAAATTTAAGAGAGGAAATCGTGTGTACGTCAAGATGTGTAAGTGTTCTAGATAAAAGAAATTAAGTGTACATGTTTTTGAAACCTACGACCCTTTTTGTTTAATTTCAATGTACGTTTCTTTATCAACGAAGACACTACAGATCTTTTTTTTTATATTCCTCGTATACATTTCAGTCGATAAGATAATATTTATGGTAATGTAACGGTTAGTGCGTTCACTTAATCGGATTCAGGGATAAAAATTTATGTTTTTAAATGCAGTTTTTTAATTGAGTTTCGATTGAAATTATTGATTTATACACATTTTTTTATTATCAGATTATATATATATATATATATATATATATATATATATATATATAAAGACAGAGAGGAAGAGGAAGCGAGAGGGGAAGAGAACAGAACCAGTGCGACATGCATAAAGTAGAAATTTAATTAAGAATTTTTGTTTTAATATTTTGTCGGAAAAAATTCAAAGTGTCGAGAGAAAGAACGAAAAAACTATTTAGTAACTTTACGAGTTTTCACCTTAATTAAATTTATTCATATTGTTGGAGGCAGGTCTTAAAAGTAAAATGTCTGTTACGAGACGTCTCAAGATTAGATACTGCACTCACTCTACACAACGTGCGAAGGTTATTTCCCCAGGGAGAACTTGAATAAGAGACACGAATTGACACTGTTGTCTCGCCGAAACTTTTTCATGAATAAATTTGAAAACTTTTGCATTTTATATATATAGATGACATTTTTAATGAGTTTAGAGCCCGGAACTTTTATAGCAGCACTTAAATCTTCGATATTCAAAGCGAGTACGTACACACACACAGTTTACTAGCTCATACACATTTAGATAGTACGCAATGATAAATAGAAATGTTTTGTGTTGTCTTTTTTTCCTCTGAGAGGAAATCGATTCCGTAAAATAATTAGTAGAAGATAAATATCAAATTTCAAGTTATTACTCGAGATGTTTTCGTTTCGTACAATACTGAAGTAACGACACTTGAGTTTATAATTAACAGTTGTTTTATATTCATGGAGAAAACATCGATTCGTAAATTACTGTCAACTTTCAGAAAATTCAATTTTCGATACAAAATCACTTATTTATTCTAATAAGAATTCTGTTCAGATAAAAAATATCTCGACAAAAACGTGATTCCGCAAAGCATTTTCATATTATACTATAAAATTAGTTTACCTTACACATGCTCAAATTCATATACACATATATATATATATATATATATATATATATATATATATATATATATAATGAATATTTTGTAACTACATTTAAAAATTCATTCAGTTATTATTATTTAACACTTAATGAACCATAACAGACAAACATAAAAGATGTATTTTATTCTAAAAATAAAAAACTACACTGAAAGCAACGAAGATACTACAGTTATTTAAAAAAGAAATAAATTTAATGAAACGGTCACACTGGCAATCATCTCCACTTCCGATATGTATAAATGAGTAATTTTTTATCATTGTCTCTGCAGTACACTTAGAAAAAAATAAAATATTCAATGAAATTCCTTTAGAAAGAATTATTATTATAAGTAAATCTATGGAAAACATAAACACATTCAAATTAATGAATGTCAATCAAAATCTTCCACTCAATGTTTCACAATTCTAATTCACATTTCTAATTACAATTACATTTTATAGGTATGAACATTGAGAATCTTTTGCAAATGAATCACTCCCCAAATACCGCGACTTTCTTTTGATTAAACTGTACAATCAATTAATCATTAATCAATTTAATTATTACTTATATGTATTTCTATGATAATTTCATGATCCTCAGAAATATTACGCAGTACAGGAATATCTTTAAAATAGATTCTTCTGTACGATAGTGCTCTGAAAATTACATTATTGGCTTTGAATTACATGATTATTAAACGTTTTAATAGAAAAAATGCTAAGTAAAAATTAATCTCTTGAAATGGCGACTTAATTCGAAGAAATGTTATTTTTGGAATTAAATCGTTAGTTACTTTGACAATATTCTAGTTGACTTTAAAATGAATTACAAAATAGTTATGTATACTCATATAATTTGCTCAGAATTTTGAAATTAATATTAAATATGACTTCGAGTTTAAATGATCTATTTACAAAAAATATTTTCACAATATATATATATATATATATATATATATATATATATATATATCGGAATAAGATATAAATACATACATACTACATTGATCTAATGTAGATACAGGATTTCCTTAAAAGATTTGTATACATTTATACAATATAAACAGTAGCATTTATACGAGAATCGGGCAGCTGAGTAATAAAAGCAAAAACTCCGTCAGTCTGAGGGGTTAACTCAAGTTGCGCTCTGCATAAAGATAAACGTAAAACGCGCAGTTTGTTGTCTTGGCTCTATAACAATACTGCGTATAAATTTATGGGGCGGATACTTTTTCCGACTCACATTTAATTTTAAAGAAGGTATAAAAGTGTGCAAATAAATTGAGCTTAACTTAATATGAGTTGACAGTTTCGAATAATTGCCGTCGTATACTTATACGAGTATGTATGTATGTTTGTATGTACGTAGAACACTGACATATTTTTTTTCCAGTTCTCACACGATTTAATTGCTGTGTTTATCGAGTAGAGAGATGTTATATCGATAAGAATTCAATTATAGAGTACGGAGTATCAAACACGCAGAGATATAGCGAAAGAGAGAGATGGAGGAGAATACTGTTTCAAGATCTAAGAAAACAATAACGAGAATTCAAGTATGGAAAAAATTTATGGAATTTCGAATATTCTGTATGTATTTTTTTAAAAAATTTCCGAAACAAACGAAGAGAATTTATATAGAAATGGAAAAGAAATAAAATCGTATACAATATTACATACAGGTTTACTGTTGTGAAATTAATTATCGAAATAAAGATGTTACCTGGTGAAAATATGTCAGAGTTTTAATAAAGTACAGTGTAAACAAATAATTTATAAATATCTTCATAATTTATCTAAAAAGAAAAAAAACGTTGAGTGGTGCTTAAGAACGCATAAGCGAAACCGATCCTATGATATTTTTGACAATATTTTAACGTAGACACACGTTAAATTAGGCGTTAACAAGCTGTGATTTATACATCTACCTAAATATATCATCCCCCACAATCGAAAAAATACGGGTGTTTTCTTAAATTACAGCCCTCGCTTGACAACCGCAATTGGTTTATCCTAGACAGCTATAAAAATATGGTGCTGTGAGGATAAACAAGCATAAACCCTTATAGATTAAACACAACACGTTCCCACCTTTTCCTTTTCTTTCCATGTCTTATGTTGAATAATGTATGATCTGGCAGTTGTCACTCGACATTTTTTTGTATAATAAATATATATATATATATATATATATATATATATATATATATATATACATAATGGTATTGATACAAACAAATGTTATTCAAGATTTTACAAAATTTTTAATTCCAAATCTTGCACAAACTGACCTTCACTGTCCCAAGATTTTATTTATAATTGTTAATAGAATTTTAGTATAATTTTCAAAAAGTACTTTTAGAAAATTATCAAAAAAAAGACTACGAATCCGATATTTGTTCATCAGATTATTTTAAATGCTGTACTCATTCAATAAAAGAGGTCTGAAAATGCATTATGACTTCATCGACTCAAAGCAACTATCTTTTCTTCATCAGCTACCCGACAGACACAGCAAAAATATTGAAAGACGAATTATTTTGAAGAATGAAGTGTAATTTTTTACAAAAAATTACACTTTGTTCTATTTTTTACAAAAAAAGGGCACAACTGTCCTTTAAAAAATTATAAGTAAAAATTTATAATTGTATTAATTGGCTAAATGTTAAGATTATTTTGTCACATTTTTTCTCTTTTATTAATGAAAGATTAAATCAGAAAAGTATAGAGAGAAATAATACATACAAAAATATTACTAACCTCTGATCGGAAAACAAAACATCAGAAAAAGCTAACAACAATCTTTAACTGTATTAACTGGTTGAATAATAAATTTATTTTATCGCACATTTCCTTATTAATAAAAGAGTGTGAATCATGTATTTCTGAGTATTTCTAATAAATTCATAAAAATATAAAGAAACACATAAATGTTCATGACTTAGAAAAATAATATTACATCAGAAAATCCTGCCAGTACATAATTAATATTTAATTCCGTAGTTGCATAAATACAAAATATATTTCACTTAATTTTATATGATTATAAATTTGAAATCATTTACTATAAGCATAGCATTTTGCAATAAAGTCTCCAATGCTAACAAACAATTATCAGTCGTGCAATAAACTTACTATTTTATGTACTCGTATCTTATGTATCTACAGATTAAATTAACTTAAAAATAATCATAATATTTTATAAGGAGATTTTATATGAATATTTTACATAAAATAATCATTTACTTTAAAGACGATTCAAAGACAAAAGTTGTTCGTAAAAAGATATAAATTATATTATTTATTGGATATGATTTTATAAAGATAAATTAATATATACGCACGTACACATTTCTACACACACACAGATATATATATATATATATATATATATATATATATATATAAATATAACACGACAATTATTTATACAAAATTTATAAATCGATATACAGCTTGTTCATTCTTTGATACAAATAATTATACCCTCAAGTTGCCAATAAATCCTCAACAATAATATTTACATATTTTAATTGAATTACATCTTTAATTAACTCTTGATTACACTTTATAAGAAAATACTGAAATAATTATCAGTTTAATCATTAAAATGCTGAAGATTTATCCACAATTTTTTCTTAAACAGCGATACAATTATTTATAATCGTGCTTGTTTAATATTTATGATTTGTATTTTTGACATATATACAAATTCAAACAAAGCTAGATTTTTTTTAATTATTTGTACCTTTTCAAGACTCTCGTCTAATTAATTAGATTACACAACTCTTATAAACATCGCCCAAGCCGACAAATGCAATTAAATCTCTGAAAATATATCTGATAGTATATTAAAAAATTGATAAGTTGTTTTGTATAGATGATAGAGTATTTGAATGGATCATTTATGGTAGATTTTATTTATTTTTTATACAATTTTTATTCAGATTATCGATATGAAAATTATTAAGAAAAGATTTCCTATTTAATTAAGAATAGTAAGAGATAAACTTAATATAAAAATTAATTTATTTCTTAAAGTTTTTAGATTATAATCCTAACTTATGTATTTACGAAATTAATTTGTTAATAAATTTAGAAAGTATTTAGTAATTACTTCTTGGATGATATTAATGTAAAAAATAATTAAAATTAAAGAATTAAATCCACTATGATTTTAAATGGAAATTTTTTCAAATAATATAATCAGTTAATTTTTTCGAAAAAAAATGTATGATTTAAGTCGTTCTTATAGTGTTTTTCAATATATTCTTTAAAAACAACTTATTGAAAAACAATTTAAGCAATGTTAAAAATTATTTCCATAAAATAAGATTATATTTTCCTTATAAAAGTAGATTTATAGTCCATACTGAATTAGATCTAATTTCTATCGTGCATATTTGATTATTTTTTTTTCAATTAAAAGAATCCAATAACAAAGTAATTGCATTATTTTTTTAATAATATAATTGAAATTGAGATTAATTTTCCTTATAAAAACAGAAAAAAAAATCATTTATATTTATTGATTGCTTTAGAAAAAACTGATATTAAAACGATTTTATTAATTATTTTTGAAATGATAATCAGCAACGTTACAACTGAATCGAACATCATTATATTACATTTACGTTCAATGAAAAACCAATCCATTTAATGTTGACAACTTTAAACATCATTAAACGAGTGTAATCGACTCATAAAGTTACTTTATTCTGCTCACAAAGAGTTATTGCTCACTCCAAGGCGGATAACATTAATGGTAATTTAATACACTAAATAAATATACTATTTTTTTATCGAACGACGAATAAGCAACATCGAACTGTTTTCAAATAAATATTTTTTCATATAAAAAAATCAATTTTAATAAAATTATTTCTGTTCATATAAGGATCAACATCTTTACTCTTAATTTATGTGTTTGTTTATTTACATATGAATGGAATTAACAAAATTAATAACGATTTTGCTAAACCTGCTCACTCGTGCAAATCTTTATAGGAGAAAACGAGTCTAGTTGAAGAAAAATTCTATATTTATCTATGGATTTGTACTTATAATTAGTTACCAAAAGTAATATAAGTGAAACGAAAACAGTTCACAAATGACTAACATATTTTCTCAAGAGTTTATAGGAATAATTAGTGTAAACTAAAATAGATTCTGCAAGATGTGAATAGTTAAAACTATCAGTTTGTTTATTCTGTAGAAAAGAATAGATAAGTTTTCATACTATAAGGTTTTCTATTGTAGACTTTAAAATGATATATATATATATATATATATATATATATATATATATATATATATATACATACATATATATGTATATATAAATTGTGTGTGTTTATTCAGTACAATAATATAATTTTATTTATGTCTCATATTACAAGTTATTCGAATAAGAAAAGAATATTAGTATCTGTATTACAATATCTCTAGTTTCACATTAATATAAAGTAACCATTTTATATACGATATGTAGAAGTTAAGGCCAATAGGTATAAGAGTATTATTCTTTATCAATGATGTTGAATTTTATAGAATTACATGAGGATGAAATGTGTGTGTTTATTTGTAGCTATATATATATATATATATATATATATATATATATATATATATATATATATATATATACATATATATATATAATATAAAAATATGACACTAACAATTGAGAATGATTTAAAATTACATTTATTATTATTTATAGTCCTTTGTGTACAAAATTTCTTTAAATATCAGAATCTAAAATAATGAGAGTATAATAAATCTAACTAGTGTATATTTTAGTCATATTTTTTGTTTCTAATAAATAAATATTGCCAAAATATATTCTTTTATATATATAAACATTAAATTGTCTGCATTTGTCGGTTAAAAACTTTAAATATGATTTTTTTATTTTTCTTTTATTGAACAAATGTATTTAAAATGCGAAAATCAGTAATTGTTGAAAATTTCCATTATTTCTGCAAACAAAGCCGATTTTTCACCATAATTCATTTCATATTATCAAACTCTATCGATCTATAACAAAATATTTATACTAATTCAACTTTCGATTTTTGGCCAAAAAAAACGCACGACCTATAGTATGGAAATTTTAGCAAAAAATCGATTTTTTCAAAATTTTATTTTTTTAGTGGAAACATGATTAGTTATGTATATTTAGTAATTTTATCGGATCAAATGTCTATAAGTATCCAAAATTAATGAAATATCGACCAAAATACGTTTTTTTAAAAAAAGTTCAATTTCAGCAAAATTACCCATTTTTAACCTACCGATTTTTATAAATAAGAGAAAATATTTTCAAAAACTGTTATTATTTTATAATAAAGTATATATTTGTCTATAAAAGTACAAAATTATTTCTGCAGAAATACCACTGGTATATTTTTTAAAATTATGTTAAACGAACTCCATATTTTAAAAATCCTAAATAGTAACTGTTGAATATTTTAAAAATTTCTGCAAACAAGGGCGATTTTTCGCCATAATTCATTTCATATTATCAAACTCTATCGATATATAACAAAATATTTATACTAATTCAACTTTAGATTTTTGGCCAAAAAAAACGCACGACCTATAGTATGGAAATTTTAGCAAAAAATCGATTTTTTCGAAATTTTATTTTTTTAGTGGAAACATGATTAGTTATGTATATTTAGTAATTTTATCGGATAAAATGTCTATAAGTATCCAAAATAACTGAAATATCACCGAATTTCTTTTCAAATATACATAAATGTTGGCACAAACACAAAATTCGATATAAAAAAAAAATCTATATTTTTTTTCTGGATTATCGACAACATATCAACAGTCTACACAGTTGTATGCAATATCGTTGAGATTACTCTTTGTACCTGCAACCCATGTAAGGCTTATAAGGTAAAATGGTCGAGGGCATAGTCACATAAAGTATATAACAAACTGCGGCATGCGAACGCGGGGAGTGTTGGTTCGATGAGTGTGTTATCCCAAACTGGGGAGGAGTCTCATAACAGACTCCGCTGCATACCAACAAGGCAACGGACATTTCTATGCGATAGCCGTGAATACACACTACATTCTATTTTAAATATGTATTATGTTCTGTTCACTTGGACGGTGCCGGCGAGTTTATATTAATATTTGTTGTTTGTTTCTTTTCTGTAGCACGAATTAGCATTTACAAATCAACATAAAAAAAATATCAAACAAACATTCGACTTGGTAATGTATTAAATATGAAAATGAGCTTAATATAAAACAGAATTTATATTATTTGGTTAAGTTATACGTACACGTATTTGAAAATGGAAAGAACGCGTATCAAATTCTCATTGGAACAAGTTTCTATAATATAATACAAACTACACGACGTTATTGTTTTTATACAATTTATTAAATAAATAAATAGCTAAATAAAAATGACACTTTATTATGTGGATTTTCAGTTGGAAATAAAGAGCTTTATAAACAAGGAAATTAATTGTACTACTTTACATACGTTTTTGTAAACGGACACTTTTACTAACCAATAATTTTATTGTTAATATTTATTTTATTTATTGCATTGTAAAATTTTATAGATTATCTACAACACTGAACAGTACTCGGGAATTAAAAATTATAAACACGTACACCTACGTTTATACATATATACATATATATATATATATATATATATATATATATATATATATATATATATATATATATACACTTTAAAAGAAAAATTACAAATAATTTGCCATAAGAAATTTTTAAAAATAGTGAAAAGGTCAATATTTTTTCCAAGATTTTATAAGAAATAAATATTGAAAAAATAACTTCCAATCAAAAGATCGTTTTAAAAAATCAACAGACGGAATAAGAAATTTGATACAATCTAACAAAACTTCATGAGGTGAAAGAAACATTTAGTTCATTATCTTGGATCATTTTTGATTTAGAATAGTCCATATATAGAAGGTTGAAGATCAAATTTTATAAAACAGAAATTAAATCAACAACAATAAAATATTTGTTTTGCATTCTGATGAATAGTGTTAAAATAAAAATAATTAATAAACAAAAAAAAGTTACTTAAAAATATTCAGGTTGACGTTAAATAAAGTCTACTCATTAATGAACTGAAACAAAAATATTTAAATAAAGCAACCGTGGCTAACAAAATAGAGTCTACCAAACAGTGAACGAAATCAGCAACGTATTTTGAATAGAGCTGTTGAAACTGACAAAGTATATCCATAAATGGACTATAACAATGTTATTTAAATAAAAGGAACTCTGACAAACATAATAAAGTCGATCAAGCTGTGAACGAAAAAAAATATCTCAATAAAATTCTAGCTAACAACATAAAGTCTACCCATCAATAAATTAAAACAAGGCTATTTGAATAAACCGATTCTAATTAACAAAGCAAAGACTATACAACAAAGCGATATGATAAAACTCATGTCTTAACTTTTATTAATCCAGCGGTGAAATTTGGCACCAGAAATCTAAAATACTAAAATACGAATACTAAAATTTACTGTTTTTTTCTACACAAAAGTGTTTTTATCAAACTATTTACAATAAACATGTCGTTTTTTTATTTCTTTCGAATTATTTACGCAAGTAATTTTTATTACTCAAGTATAAATACTAGTTTTGAATATAGATGAACTATTTATTCATTTCCATACAAATTATTTATTGGTCTTCATGAAAAATAGTTGTTTTTTTCTCTTTTTTCCCCACATATCTGTATTTTTCAGTTAGATTTTTTCATCTAGTTTATGTAATATAAAAGTACTGAGTTTAGATTTTAATGATGTTAACAAGTGAAACTGACGATAATTTTATAATTAAGTTATAAAGACATCAAAAGTACATATTTACAATCAGTTCAGAAAACCAAACAGTAATAGTTTTATAATCTACATACATGCCGTTATGTGTTCCTTTATTTTCATAATTTATTTTATACTGCCCGTTCGAACAGTTTATTAAGACATAAATTAATGTTAGAATTTATTTTTGCATATACACTGGACATGAATGTATAACATCGGTTGTATCGTAAATATTTTCACTTGAACTTTTCTCGATTATTTATTAATATAAATTATAAAAACTTGAGAGTAATTATCTTTCAAACTGAATTAAATATTTATTGAATACGACAAAAGTATTTACTGAATTTGTTTGAATGAAATCTGTATCATTTTTAGTAGTAATTATTCTGCAGATAGATTCAGTTAAAAAAGATTAATTTGCAAAAAAAGAGTTTCATGAAAAACCTTAACAAATACATTTAATATAATTTAAGAATTGAATTAGTTTCAACCAAATCAAATTAAATTTTATGTTTATCAACCATAAATTTTTAATATAAACGAGTACGTTGCAAAACGCTCCGCTCGTAAATAATTTTTTTCCAGAAGCATACAATTTAAATCTTACATTTTACGACGATCAATTTTATTTAAATCCAGACATTTATGTATTCAAGCAGGATCTGAATATGAAAATGCAACCATGTATTATTATGGTACGGTACGCCGTGGGCATATAAATACTGTATGCATTGTGATTCCCGACACGCCGTTTCATCGACTATCTCTTTTTTTCTATTTTTTTTATAAAAAATATATGTAACAGTATTACTTTTATGCACCATAGGAACAATTTATGTTTGTCGAAACGTTTCATGGTATAAAATTTAATTTGATAATGTTTTCGTTTAATAGGAAATATCTGTACTATCACAGGTTTATTGTTTTTTTTTATGAAATCGGTACCAATTTTGACATATTACTCATACATGCACACCAATTCAGGAAATATTCAATTCATTAGAACAAGATATAAATAAATATTTTCCTTAATTACGATTCTAATTATTTTATATGAAATTATAAGAGTCTAGTTCTAAAAAATATACGACCTGACATAAATACACAAAATCTCACACACGTGTAAAATTCAAGAAAAAAAATGTTTATTTTCTCGTAAACGGAAAAAAATCTTAACAAAATACAGGATGTAATATTTAAAACATAATGTGGTGCTAATTAACAACGGTGTAAGTTTAGAACATTCTTTTTTGGTTAATTAAATAAAATGGGTTTAATTCGAGTTTACTGTAGCATACTAAACGGATTAAACATTTTTTTAGGTTCAGTGCCTGCACTAACAGCGCTGCCTTTACTACCTTCTGTCTATACCTATCTGATAAAAATGCAAATTTGTTTACTTATTATGATAATGAATTTAATTTCAAATACTTGAAATTCAAATTCGTCGATAAAATATTCAAAGAATCATTCAGCATGTCGTTTAGTGTATAGAAAAAACTTTGATCTTTAATTTATAATACAATTCAAAATCTGATTTCAGTTCGATGGGTTGTAGTTGTATATAAATGATTTTATAGATAAACATGACAACTGTGTGTAATTTCTTTCCTGTCGGTGTAAATTTTATTTTTACATACATATTTGCAGGAAAGAATTTCAATAATTAAATGAAAATAATTGAATTTATAAACAAATAATTGATAAATATTTTCATATCATAAATATAAATAAAAAACATATTATAATGTAGCTCGAAAACATGCAAAATATATAATAAACATACAAAATTTCATACAAGAAATAAAAATAAATTAAGTATTAATTTGTCTCTCAAAACCTTGATTATTGATCAATAAATGCACATATACTTTACTATATTCTAATTTTTACATATATATTCAGAGACAAATACACTGTTTTACTTATACCATTGTTTGCATAAACAAACGCGTTCAATTTCCAAACTAATAAATACGAATTCATTCATGGTTTCGTTGTATATAAATATTTAATATGTATTAAAACAGAATGCAAATTTATGGAATACCAAACATCCATATAACAATAAAATATGTAGACTACACCCGAGAGACAACGACGAAACGAGAAACATCCCCATAAAGTTCATGTGAATGCCTTTAATCTGCACTTGTGTAAATCACTCCTGAATTTAATTTACTTTCGTACTATACAATTAAGTCACTGTAAACTTTGTAATAAATAACAAACATAAATAAATTCATTACGCGAGATAAAGATGGATCCTCTCGCTTTATATTCGAGAATTTATGTTGAATATTCTTAATTGAGGAAACAATAAAAATATTATTGCGAATATTTTCGTATGCGTGATTTATGGCGATGGAATTTTTATTTACTAGCGTTTGACAGTGTCTCGTTTTCAACATTGTTCTTTTTTTATATACGCTTTTAATGAAAAATCGAAAGTAAACGTTTCTAAATAATAAACGATTAACTTTTGCTATACAAAATATTTTTTAATCCTCAAAAATCATATTAAATAATTATAAAACCTATTAGAAGATAAGAACTATATTTAATAAAATTCTATTTATTAGCGAACAAACACTAATCAAGTATCAAATAACATACAGGTTTTACTATTTTTGAAAAAAAAAACACAAAAATTAGAAAAAAAATCGTAATCGCTATCTCAATTTACTCTTTCGATATAGCGCTCCATGACTTAACAAATCTGCAATCTAATGAAACATGCAAATGAATATTATTTGCAATTTTTGATATAAAAATTTAATATATTGTTAATATTTTAATTTTATTTTAAGTAGATTTATTTATTAAAATGAACTGATTGAATTAATAAAATATATAATGTTCAAATAAATAATTGTATCAAACCAATCTTTTATTTTCAACTGGTTTAAAATTCTGGGTTAATATACGTACATACTATGTAGAATACATGATATATTATAGAAGGTCTCATTTAAAGCTGTTTTATTTGACACTGGGATTTCAGGAATGCACCATGAGCGTTAAACGAGACTTGTTCTTATTGAATTTTTATTTTTTAAAAAAAACAGACTACCAGATAGTTCTATATTTGATTATTCTATTGACATTAACTGAATTAAAATCCCACCCAAAGCAGTAAATGGAATATTAATTTAATTATAAAAAATATTTACTCAAAGTAAACAAATATCATTTTTCAGATTGTTTTAATACATTTCTCATACAAATAAAATTTTTCAGTTGATCTATAAAATATCATTTTTTTCATTACCAGTTCTTCATTATCTTTTACTAAAAATATACAAAAATACTCTACCTAATTACATTTGTAATCTGTAAAAAAAAGATTAGAGAAAGAGTTATGAACCTACATATAAATATATGTATATGTGTATATATTCAAATATATATACATACATATATATATATATACATACATATATATATATATATACACACACACATATATATATATATATATATATATATATATATATAAAATTCTCTATTTAAACGAAAACCGATAGTACATTTATTCAACTAACGTAGAATTCTTATATATTATGAAAATCTACTACATGTGTTAAATGTGATTCACAATGCATATATTTTAACAGACATATAGTGTTTCACCAGACAGATATTTTGAAAAAAATATTAACAAAGATGTTTCTCATTTCAATCGTATTGTTCATGTAAATCATAGAAATATGTACATTTTTATATTTATATACAAGATATTAAACATAATTGTATTCAATAGAAATATAAGAAAAACAAATGTTATTAACATGCATGTTAGAACAGCCTACTTGTATGCTACACAAATTCCTTTCTAATTGAATTAATGAATTATTTTCGAGATATGACATTTGAAATTGATATGAAATCAAAATAATATTTAAATCTATTCGTTATGCACCATAAATATGAATAATATTATCATATACACGTACCTTAATTATATATCAGATCTGATCAATAAGAATCGAGTCAACGTATGCGGCTACGGCAGAAATATCGACCACGTGGTCGAACAAAGAAAATCATATAATTCGAATTTGAAAACTTGAATCGGCAATGCATATGAACTGAATGAATATTTGTGGAGTTCATTACGAATTTATCACTATCGATTGTTAATTCTCGTTGTAAAAACTTGTGTAAAAAATTAATTTTGATGGATCGAAATGCACAGTCACTAATACGTTCTAATAATAACTAGCCGGAAGTGAATAAGACATGCGCATTGAATAATTATTGAAATTTTGTACATATTTTTTTAAATCAAAGTGCCTATGAAATATACGTGTAAAACATAGAATACAATATTTGTTCAATAGATTGTATGCCTTTGCATAGAGTGAACTCTTTTCTGATCATGTATAAAGTTTTTTTCATTCTAGACATTGTTTATCCCACTATTTCATTTTTTTTTTAGATTTTTTTCTATGACATATTTTTTCAGTTAATAAAAGTGTATTTTTGTAGTTATAAAATTAGAAAAAATAGAAATTTAAGACATATATCTGGTACTTGGTACATAACATGTAAATTAGTATTTTTTTTTTTTGATAACACTACAGATATTTTGTCATCTGTATTTGAATATTTCAAGGATGAAAGAATTACGATTTAACTGCATACAAAATAATCAATAGTTCTTTGTTTAATAAATATTTTATTTGTTTAATAAAAATTTTATTCATTAAACAATCCAAAATTATTAATAAATAGTTACTGAACGTTTCTGATCTGACTTTTGTAGTGATACTCAATGGATATAGAAATAATCTAATACTAGGTGTGAAAATTAATCTCATACCTTTAAATTGAATTAATCATAACTTCGTTTTAAATTAAAATATTTTATTGTCGTTTTACGATTGTGAAGTGTCAACCTTAACATTTAAAAACACTATATATCATGGCCAATCAGTTGGCATAATCTCACAAAGTAGTAGTGAATACGATGGCGTCCAAAAAAAAAACATAGTAGCATATTTTCACATTATAGTTTAAAAAAAATGTTACCAAAGTCGCGTCGTTTTTTTTTGAGGGGATTTAGGGCGCATCGACAGCTAAAGTCATTAGCGTCCGGCCGAAGCTGCGAGAATGATTTGTTCAGTTTTGGGAAGATTGTGTTGTGGCGCATAAAACATGCAAAAAATGCTAAAAGAGTGAAAGAAGACCGAAAATGCATCACGACATGATCGACTCAAAGCAGCCATATTTTTTTCTCGAAGGATTCGTCAGTTCTTCGACAAATGGAACGGTTATACAAAATAATGGGTGATATTTTAAGGATTGAAATGTATTTCATTTTTTGTCAACGTCTATTTTCTATAAAAAAGGTACTAAATTAATTTGTTGATCTTATAACAGGTTATCAGATCGTTATTTCTGTTCAACAAACATATTAAGAATTATTATTCAAATTTTAAACCTGTAATGGAAGTGTTCACACAGAATACACTTTTACACACACACACACATATATATATATATATATATATATATATATATATATCAGAAAAATCGACATAAAAGAATGTATTCTGGTTGACTATTGGTGGATTCAAAAAAAAATTGTTTCACAGGTAAAATTATTCTGGAAAACATTTCGAATAGATGATCCACAATAAAATTAATAATGTTTTATTTTAATTAATTAAACATTTCTATAGAATAGTTTGAAAAATGTATTTTTTAAATATAAAACTTTGATTCACTGAATAACTTTAGATGATATATAAAACCTGAATACATATTCGAAAAACAATATAATATCAGATAGTTTAAGCCATGTAACAGAAAACGGGTATTTATTTATTATCAAGTGTTATGATTTTAGAATATCAGAACGAATTATACAAGTATATACAGTTTCATATACATTTTTAATAAATAAAACCGAAAAAATGATTTCATTAAAAAGATATGTCTTCAAGATAAAATTACCCGAAAAAAACTATTGAATTATAATTGAGTATTCAGACTGATATATAACTGATATATCTTTAAAAAATTCCCGTGATGATTCTCTATATAAATCAATATTTCATTGATATGATTGAAGAAAAGATATATTAATTCTCAGAAAATGTTTTTTTTTTAAAAAAAGATAAGACATTTTGTAAATAACAAATTGTATAACATACACAAATGAAGAAAATGTATTTTGTTTGAAAAACCATTTTTAAATAAATGATGAATTGTCGATTTCAGATGATGTAATCAATATATATATATATATATATATATATATATATATATATATAAATGTATATAGAGACAAACACAACTGTCTGTATGAAGTAAAATCGACGACGTCGAAAGCTCTGAAATATATTCACGACACAAAAGGGCAAATGCATGTATTTATCTAAAACATAAACCTCCATGGAACCATAAAACGTTCCATTATCTGCAGGATTCGACTCGCATGCCCTTAATTACGTTTTGCGTTTTATTTCCGTTCAAAACTCTGCTCGGAACAACCCCTTCCGCTCATTTGGCGATGTGCATAAACGCTATGATCTCATTACATTTCCAGCTATTAAATGAAAACTTTGAATCTCAGTATCGGCGTATATGGGGCGTGTACTGCGATACGGAAATAACCAGACATTTTTTTTTCACCGTCGAACGGAATGATTTTCTCGACGTCTGCGATACAGTACGACTGAATTTCCACACAGACCGTTTTATTTTTCGACTGTGAATTTCTGTAGACGTACACATGTACATTTAATAGCAGTGTTTGACAATGATTTGCGAAATTTACGCATGTAACTCGCTTTTATAACGTAGCGTTATATATACATACATATATATATATATATATATATATATATATATATATATATATATATATATATATATATATATACTGTACTCTGATTGTGACATAATGAATATTTCGAAATGGGTGCCGTGGTTTTGTACCATAAACCCTTTCACGCGATTCGATGCATCGTAATATTTAACGTGTATATAGGGGGATATTATATTTTATTATTTCATATCTGTTACAGGAAATGAATTCGACGCGGAAAACTGGACAATGGGAGTCAGTTTTAAAACGAAATTGAATTTTATTAAATGTTTTGAAATATGTATGGATTAGTTTAGAGTATTTTATGATTTCATATAAAACATTCCTTTTTTCAATGAAATCTGATTTAAAACTGAAAACTTACAAGAGATGAAATATATTGTAAAATAAATTAAATCATTCTTTTTCTGAAATAAATTTTTATTTCCTATAAATCAGAGAAAATTTTGATCAGAAAAAATTAAGATCTTTGGTTGCAATGAGTTTCATTTATAGAATGAGAATTTAGACACAGTGTTAAAAGATATAATTGTTGTTCTTATTTATCAGAAAGTATTTAAAAAAAATAATTCTAATAATAACTTTGTCAATGTCAGAATTGTGTTTAATTCTTTCATCAGGGGATATATTTCGAAATTATTTGTAATTAAATTTCTAGATGTCGAGTCATTAATCAATGTGTTGTAAATCAATAGAAAGTTTCTCTTACTCTTAATCGTATAAACAAAAATCTCAACAATAGATTTTTTTCAAATTTCTTCGAATCGTGTTAAAAGTTCAATCTAAAGTTATACAGTTGAATTAGAATTGAAAATCTATTTCTAAATACTCAAAATAATTCGTTTTTTTTAATAAAACGTAACTTTACATATTTCCAGATTGAAATATTTGTAATATACTAATCAATATTTCACAATTAAATCCTTTTTTCAAACATAAGATATTTTTAACTCAACCTAATTTCACTAATGTAAAAATTAATTAAGTCAGAATACAAAAAAAGAATTCTAAAATTATTAAACAGTTAATTTGAATAATTTACAAATTAATTGAATAACTCTTTCAAAACTTTTTTCCTTATTAAAAGTTTCAAATATTCCATTCTTATTTATTTTCATTTCTTTTAATTTGATCCATTAATAAAACAGTTTAAGACTAAAAATTAGACTTCTTATAAAATACAACTACTTATCAAATAATTATTATCTAAAGTGAAGACTTTCAAATAATTAAGCTTTTGAATTTTCAAACTTTCTACACAAATAACCAATATAATTCTGAATATTAATTATTAAAGCATTTATAAATAAAATACTAAACTAAAACTCGAATGATTGTACACAACGTGTGTATAAATATGTGGGTAATAAAAACCCAGATCAGTGTGCATCACTAGTGGAGAAACTATTCAAAATGCAACACATAATCAACAAGGTCGCTATTTCCTATTCATTTTAATTTATGTCAGTTGACCTTGCGCAACAAAATGGTTTTATTGTTGTTCAATATGTATTAGAATTGTTAAATACATACCATATATTTTTTTTCTCAAAGTCAGAACATCTTAAGAAGATAATTTTAATATACATGTGTTTTTTGTACCTGAAATTATACTTGAGATACATATTTAATTCTACATGAGGTGTAGGTTAAATATATTAAATTCAAATTGAAATTTTATATTAAATATAATTTTATGTTATATTTTATATTTTTTTATATTAAATAAAAAGAAAATATTTACAACCATTTTAAACCTGTATAACATATTTAAATAGAAATAGTTTGGCACTGCAACTAATTTCAATAGCTCAAACATTACAATTTTTTAAAAAAGAAACTTTTATAATATTAATTCATTTGTGAAAATAAAAATAATATAATTTGATTTCTTTTATTTTTAAGAAATAAATATTTGTCATTTTAAAGTTTACTTGAAAATAACTGAAATGATCAGAAATAAAAGAATATAATAAAACAGATGTGTTATTTTCTAAATATAAAAATAAATTGAATTCCTTTTTTAACAGCTAAAATTTAAAACTCAAGCAAAATCATTTTTAAACTTACTCATACATAAATATATATTCAAAACAATACTTTTTTATTTCGAATCGATCTCTAAATCATTTTCTTAAAAAAATCTATGAATCTGTACATTTTAATCAATATCTGTATGAAAAATATAATAAACAAATAGATAATTTGTTAAAACAGGTTTGTGGATAGAAATGACGAGATTCGAGACGAAATAGACAAAACTAAGGTCTATAGTAATCTCAAAACGACACGGACACCATAAACTAAACGCAGTCTCATTGTCTGTGATCGTGGTGTGAGGATCCACCCTAGAAACGAGCAATTAAAATTACCCCTTTGTGTCGATCCTTTACCCTATTCAACAGTAAAATTTAATCATGCATATATGACGGCTGCATGAAATGACCCAAATGAAAACTTGCAGTATTTTACATGTATATATATATATATATATAGAGAGAGAGAGAGAGAGAGAGAGAGAGGGAGAGAGAAAAATAAAGAGCTACAATGATGATGAATTTTCTCGCAAGCCATTCTTATATTATGAGGAATCAATACACAATTTCACGGACAATACTCATATTGTATAAGATTTTGTAATAAGCAATTAATTAGCCAATATTCGTTTTATACTAACAATACAGTGATAATGTAATATACTAGAAATAAGTTAAAAAATATTCAATTAATTTCATTACCAAAATAGTTTCAATGAAGAAAAATCTGAATGTAAATTTCAATAACAAGTACCCTACTAATAAATAAATATTTTTTATAAAAATATACCTATTGATGAAATACACGCTGTTTATTGATTAATTTATTTTTCAGAAAAAAATTCTGATAGTCTTGCTAAATTCACTTTCATTAATGAATTCTTTTCTCATACCACAGAACTAGCTAACTACAGAAAAATCTTCTGAACAAAAAATTCAATAAATCATTATTTATCATTATTGATCATTTTCGATTGTTACTTATGTACATTTAATGACTATGCCATCATCTTCATACCGGTAAGATACAGAAAAATCTAATAATTTACAAAACTTGGATATTAACCCAGCTGATCACAAATATCTACACCATATAAATTATGATTATTTTTTTAAAAAAATGTACTTATTTGATGACTATAACCAAAATTAGACTTTTTTAAACAAATATTTAAAGCAATAGGTTAATCTATACGAGATAAAACGTTGTTATTCAAATTTATAGTTGATTCTATTTGAGTTTTTTTTTAAAGTCTACACTCAAACTTTTTTGAAGGCTTGGATTAAAAATGTATAGACTTTACTAATAATCAGTTATAAATCAGAACCGAAAAAGTTAATATTAAATAGAATTATATTGTACTTGACAAAATATTCTAAAATACTTTACATAATTGAAAAAAAAATAATTTCAAAAATGAATTCAAAAATATTTGTTCGGTTTTGTAAATTTAAAAAGTCAAGAAAGAAATTTATATTATGTAAATATATTTAATACAAATATTTAAATATGAGAATTTATACACACATTTTTTTATAAACTACTTCATAAATTTATAAGATGATTTAAAAGTTCAACTATAAATTTGTCATAATCTCTGAATTGTATTTAATTCTATCGTCAGAGAATATATATATATATATATATATATATATATATATATATGTATGTATGTATATACAAATATAGAGACGGATGATAGCACCGGCCGTTTTTTATCAAATAACATAAAAATATCTTAGTACGCACATCCTGTAACTTAATATATAACGTGGGTGGTTCACTGTAAGTCATTCTTATACGGCCCCGTCTGGAAGATAATCCTTTAGGATATAAAGATCCCTTGATATTCCAGCATCCTGAAGTTTATATGTATCCAACGTTATAATATACAGTCTGTGGTAATCCTTTGCGTTCCTAATCCCGTGCGCAAAGCACGTCTTATATAAATCAAGATGGAGAAGACGATGTTGGAATATGGCCAGTACAACCTTTCTTGTAAAATATTACAGTCAAAAAAAATATTTCTCAAGTATAAACGTAACGTATATTTAAAACGACTGGTGATTTTTCGTAGTAACGATATTCGAACACATACACTGATGTATATAAATGTCTATATTATACGATTTTTAAGCAAATGCACATGTTGATTATTTAATTATATTTTTTTTCTCGGATTAATTATTACCTGGTCGGTTGTATAGTACACCCGACATAAATCATTAAGATTTTCAGTGTATATATATATATATATATATATATATATATATATATATATATATATATATATGTATGTACTTGTCCAAGATATAAACAGAACTTGTCTTACAACTCCACAAGAACGAACAACATAACGCGTAATCAAGAAATTCCTTGTGCTTGGGTGGTCGAGGTTAAATAATAAATTTAATAACAACATATCAGTAGCATTTAAATCAGGTACGTAATTGTTTCTAAAAAGCACAAGACATTAATTACTGGACGTACAGGGGACGGCGAAATGTTCAGTGATATTTTTTAGTAATAAATATCTGTTTTCAAACGTCGTCGACTTGTACACGAATATGTGTTTTTCACAAACAGTCAATTAATTCAAATCGGGCATGTTCTTTCGATTTCATTTCTTTACAATATATTTATTCATGATATATGAACAACGAATATAAAATGAGATATTTGTATTCATCTTGGAATCTATTTGGTGTACAAAGTAATTATGTGTCTTTAAATTGTGTCCATCATAACTCTGTTTTAAATTAAAATATTTTGTCGCAGTTTTAGGAATTTAAAGTGCCTACCTTAATATTTAAAAACACTATATATCACGAACAAGCAATTGGTATAACTTCACAAAACAGTAGTGAATAGGATGGGGTTCGAAAAACAGCATATTATGCGATGCACACTTTTCGAATTCCAGTTGAAAAAAGATGCTGCCGAAGATGCGAGAATAATTCGATAAGCTTTGGGGGAAGGGTAGGGATGAGGGTGTTTGTAAACATCTAATAGACTTAACTAGAAATTATATATTCTAGATATAAGTAGAAATTAATCATGCAGAAAGAGTACAGAAACGTACTATTAAAATGAAATACTAGTAGAAACCTCTTTAATTCTAAACACAAAATATTATAAATCTTTCCTTAATTCCTAATATGATAATTATTGAATGGATAGGTTAATCGTACATTCAGAAATCAAATTTAATATTATAAAAATCATAAATGACGCAATTAGGTAAACTGTTACTTCTTAATTAAAAAAATCCCTTCTAAAACCATTCCGCATTTCGCAAATAATTAGAATGATCCAAATTAATGTAATTTACATTTTATAACATCATAAAGAATTATGTTACAAAAAAATCAGTCGGATTGATTTACAGTAATTAGTATCTTTTTCGATAAACTTTTTTAAATTAATAACGGCTGTTCGAATTAAAACGAATGTAATTATAATTTAACTACTATTCGTCTAGGATAAAATAATAAAATTACAACAAGCATGCATATAATTAATATGAATATTTATAATTAGTAAATTCATTTTTTGATAGCAACAGACCAAATTGTAAAATTATAAATTTACGTTTAATAATTCGGGTGTTCCGTTTTGTTAATTATACGGTTGTCTATTTGTTTAATTATTTTAGAATGGCAATATTAGCATTGAAAAACATTCACATGAATATTATTCATAGAAAATTACTTCGAATTTAATGATATGAACATTTATTTCTTTGTTATATATTTTTATTATCTCACAAATATATTCATATTCAAAACGATATACTAATAAATATGCAGTTCAATGAAATTCTAAAGTTTAAAAATATATTATGTATGATGAAACATTTTCTAGGTGTATGACTTGAAGGAAACTTTTAATTTTCGATTTGTGGAAATTGTATAATCGATGCAGTTCAGAAAAATCATTTAAATGTTATCTAAAGAATCAGCTGTAAATCTATCCTTCCCTAATCCTATCCACTAATCACTGCAGCTGATCCTGAGAAGACCTCCGGGACAACATACCAACGGGATCACAGGTATAACACATTACATTTAAAATTATAATTATTTAAATGTTTTTTCAAACTGATAAATGTTATATATATATATATATGTGTGTGTGTAATAACAGACATGTACAGATTTATCAATCGAATTCGTGCGTTATAAATATGACTTTACACATTTTAAATTAATAAATTTACAATTTATTACTGCACAATCGTTTGATATGCGAGACATGAATAATAAACGTGACATTATATTCTTTTATTACTACTGCCATCGAACGGCGGACTTAGAAACTATTAAATTAGATAGCGAAGATTCACCCCTTCGTACGTGGTGAAAATACAAACTACTTATGGCAGGTATTGATCGCAAAGTCTGCGCAGACGCGCCCCTGAAATACCATTTTCTCACCCCACGCTGTATATATGCACTCTTAAAATACTGTACACTTGTATTACCGAAAATTTATGTAAATCAGATGCTAAATCAAAATTTAACATAATAATTTTATGTTTCCACTTACAGCCGTCATTCATAAAAATGTCAGTGCTTTAAACTTACATATAAAAAATATATATGTATGTATGTATATATATATATATACAATATAATAAATTTATGTCATTGAATCATTTGACAACCCATTAAATTTGCTCAGTAAAACAACATCAAATATCAAAGTTATGAATGACCGTAGCAAGCAATATAATGTGCACACTATACACGCAAAGTTAACACCAGAAGCAAACATGGCAAGCCTCGTAGGTACTTAGCCATTAAATTTATTGCGGCGGCATAAACATATAAGTTAGTGCTTTTTAAATGATGCCAGGTATTTTATATTTGATTCATTGTTGTAAATCTGTAAACACATTGTAAACATAACAATTATGGTTTTTTAATAGCTATTTGATTATTATAGTGAAAATTAAAGTTCGAACATTAATTGTTTTTTTTTCCTTGCATCCAGCACTATTCGTGTATATTTTTTATTCGACGTTCTTCTCGAATCAGTCTCGAAGGAATGCATAATTCAGTACAACAGTTTTTATCGCTCAATCATCATCTCAATCTACAATAAAACACTGTTCTATATGCGTTATATATATATATATATATATATATATATATATATATATATATATATATATATATGTAAGTATGTGTGTTAAAACTAGAAGTAAAATAGAAAAACAGAATCCATTAAGTATAAAAACAGACACTAAATTACAAATATCATAACAAAATGACAGTGTTTGCTAAAAAGAAACTAAATACAGAAGAGATCACTAGAAGAAAACAGGATAGACGACAAGAAAATGTATTGATTAAATACTAGGATATATAAAAGTGTAAAGTTTTCAGAAGTTGTATTGAAAATTCTCTTTCTTAAAAATATTTCTTTTAAATGTACTTCCCACAATAAAAATAAGCGTTGGGTCTCTAAACTCAACTCATAAAAAATATCTGTTTAAGTACAGAATCATTATTTATACACAAAATCAATAATTTTTAAAATGTTTATTTATTTCTCGTCGAATTGAAATTATTCACACATGATTCGACGTGACAACTGTATATTCAATGTTCTATACAAGTAAACTATGAGATTATGTTTATTTAACACATATTATGGTGTGATAATAATAAAAATATGCTTACTGAGCATAAATCAATTCTGTTATTTTTAAGTAAAACAAAATAATTATCTATATCCCTTCTATGATGTTATGATTGCGAGAATGTTTTATATTAAGTATATACTTATTCATGCCACATTTTTATTCATATGGTATTAAATATAAATAATGACATATTTTACAGAAAATTTTAAAAACGTTTATAAAGAAGCATAAAAAAATTTCACTAAAAAATTCTTTTCGGTTCTTTTAATTTAAAGAAAAGTTGCAACGTGTTTTATATTTATGTATCAAGAGGCATACGTTTTATAATCTGGGTATTATACATATATATATATATATATATATATATATATATATATATATATATATATATATATATAATATTATATATAATATCTTGTAAAGATAACAGGAGAGTAAGATAAACAAAAATATCTATTCAACAAATGATTTTTTCATTTAAACTCATTTAACGTTAATAAAGCATTTTAATCACACATAAATGAATTCCTTTTCAGAATTAGTTACTTTAATCTATTTGTATTTGAACATTTTGCAGGAATTTGTTAAAATAAACAGAAAATACGTTAGTATAGACTCAAACCAACCATGCGTAAACACGTGCGCCATCTGTGCGCGTATGTCCGAACTATACCAGTGAAAATATTGATAAAACATGTTTATTATCGTTCATAGACAAAAATTTCTGATCTCCTAGTACTGAAAGCTATAAAACTGCCTCACTCAATCGCACGTATGTTCATGCATCTCACTCACTCGCCATCCCGTCGACTTAACAGGATAATTTATAGCCGTCGTGTCCAATAGCGGACGATGCTAGAGAGCAATAAACATTTTGATGGATCATAAAAGATGTTGCGGCTCCGTTCGCTATTGGCCTGACTGATCTGACGTCAGCAGCAGCCATAATGAAAACAGCCCACAATGCATCGAATCGTGTGCGTTAAGGTACGCCTTCGACGTCAGCCATCATGGCTCGCGATGACGTCAGATGAAAAAGATGGTTTCACGACATACTCTTGTTATAAAGGGAACGGACAAGGAGAACGAGCTCGTATACGATACCGTCTCTGTGATAAATTGTTGTTGTTTGCCGTTTCGTTGGTTTTTTTTTTTGTTTTTGCTTTTCGCATTTTTCTGCACCGCTCGTAAAACGAAAAACGTAATGTGACATTATAATTAAAATGTTTTATCATTATTTCGAACGTAAACGATACGATCTTGTAAATAAACAAATCTAATTGTGTGTGAAATTAGTTTAATTTTTATTTAAACACAATTGTTTATAACATTTGTAATTAAAAACGTCGTAAATTTTATTTATCGAATGCACACATAGAGGCGAGAATACACATTTATATATGTAATAGCTCTTGATACATTTGATAAGCAGATGATTAAATGCACGTACACATACAATAAATAAATATGCAACAGGGAAATAAGTTACAAACACCAACAATTTTTAAATGTTTGATACTCTAAACGGGCACCGTACATTAAAAATAATTTACTGAATATTTTAAATAAATAGGACATGTTTTTACAGATGTGCAGCAATTCCTCAAGAAAATAAAATAAAAAAGTTTAATTGAAATTTCTTATAAAAACTACAAATGAAGAAGAAAGTGTTGTTTGAAAAATATTTTTAAATCAAATTAACAATACTTTCTTAATTATAATTGAAATTCTGGTTTACTTACTTTAAGATCAATTTTAATAACTAACACTTTTATAAACCAATTTTTATAGTTTCACAAACCACAACATTTTTCAAATTAAAAATGTTCAATAATTGATTGTTAATCATTTTAATATTTTTTATCAGCATTTTGCTGGAAATTTCATCTTTCATAGAGCACTTATTTTGTTCGACAGTCCAAAAAAGCCTATTAATATTTTTACAAGATACAAAAAAATCCAATAATGTTCGAAAATGTCAATCTATCGAATAGATGCACTGAAGATGCTTGAACTGTTATTCATAAAAATTACAAAAAATGTTAAATACTGACAATATCTCTATTTAAAAATGATTTTAATAGAAATAATGGTTAAACAAATCATTTTTTTAAATTAAAGTTTTAAATTGCATAGCTAGAATATTTTTTTAGATATTAAAAATATTTCTTTAGGAAATAACGAAAAAATCTTTTAGAATGCTTTTCAATCCGACGTTCTATCATTTCTAGTAGATCTGAAGAGAATTTTAAAAAAATGATAACTCTCTTATAAATCCACATAAATAATCAAAATTCAAATTTATACTTTTGTAAAGGAATATTAAAATATGAAATTTAGAAGAGCAAATATTGATTTATTTTCACGTACAGAAGACCAAATCTTTTTTCAAACGAAAATTTTGACCAATATGTAATTATAAAAAAATAATCATTCGCAAATAACCTCAAAAAACATCCCTAAAAACGATAACATACAGAACTAACAGACTGTGAAATCGTAACGATGTTAATTTGAATTTAAAACTATTACAAAATTATTACTGGAAATATAAAATAAAATATTATTCAAATTTATACAAAAATTAATGGATACAAATTCTACAACTCATAACTGTCTGTTATTTTAAACATTAACGATTTTATTTATAGATTTTTGTATGAATTCGTAACCCGACTATTAAATATTAGTCACGGATTTGAAATATGATTGAAAATATCAAATAGTCATACATGTAAATAAGCAGAGATATATTTAATGTTTACTCATTTGTACGGAATTATTAAAAAAAATTATAAATCTTTGTGGAAGAATATATATTGACTTTTTTATAAAAATATCTAGAATGAAGTATTTTTGAGTAGAAAAATTATTTAAAATATCTTTAGTTATAAATCAAGATTTTTATTTCAATTATTTTATTTATGAAAAGAATGATCATGTGTTGAAGACTAAATTTGTTAATATTCATTTTTTTATGATGAATTCATGTCTGCTGGAATAAATTGAATTTTTGCATGTTAAATTTACTACCCTCATCAACAAAAGTATTCAAGCATAGTTCGAACAGAAAAATCAATACAAAAATAAAGTCTTATTTTATTTTGAATTTCCTGGCACCGGGTTTGCTGCTCTAAGCAGGTGTAATTACACTTATTATTATTTTTAAGTACATTAGTTATTAAGTGTTTCAGTTTTAAATCCTTTATAATTACATGTGAACATTTAATTATGAAAGAAATTGTTTGAAGATCTTAACAAGTTTCTAACTAATTTTGAAATCATTATGAAGTGTGATTATTGGTCATTTCTGATAAATTATACTTCAAAACATAGCTGAATATCAGTTGTAATTCAATAATTATTTCCAGAAAAACAAGCAAGGTCTATAAATAAAATATAAAACAACAGACACAGTCGAAAGTTTTAAAAAAGACCATGAGTGATTTAATTCCAAAAAAATACCCATCAGCGCAACATAAACACACATTTCACACATTTAACGAGATATGTATTTACAAATATTTCGGAAGGCCGTCGACAAGTAATGTTATGAATTGGAGTTAAGTAGATCTGTAAACAAATAAAAAATAATGTCCATAAAATGATGGCCTGTAGACGAGAAGACAGACGGCAACGTGTGTCATGACCGACGGCCACTTAGTGCAGTTATATAATGATTAGCGTTTTCTGTGTATTAACAACCTGCCATAAAATATTATTACGGTAGTGTTTAGAATGCTGGTTATGTTTAGTGGATAGTAAACACATTAAAATGACGTGTCACTCGAGAATTGAATTGTTTGTACGCTATAAAAATCATCTTTAAAATATTGTTTCATTCATTATTTGCCCAACGTACGAGACCGTTTTTTTATTATTATTTTAATTTTATTATTGGAACGCAAACACAACCGTCGCTCGATGAAATTTAAATGCGGTTCTTTGTTTTCGATAGTTTATAATAGTAGTATATTTTTTTAAATACCGTTTCATTGAAAATCAACTATTACTCTAATTTAAATTACCGATTTATACAACTGTCAGTACAAAATCGATCAGAAATAAACGAAATTAAAACCAGTATCACAGTCTGATTCCAATTCGTATAAAAAAAGCATTTTTGTACAAACTAGCAGTAGATTTAAAAGGCAGAGATACGATTTAATTTAAACATGGCAGATTCTATAAAAATTGAACATTCATTTTCACACTTAAAAAAAGTTAACCTTCGATTAAATTGCAGTCATGCTGAGAACTTTACAAGTGATTTGAAAATGAAAACGAACGTAATGATTTTTCTTCTTTCTTTAAAAATTTCCTACCTAACTTACTGAATCTATAACAGTCAAAATTTTTTATAAGATGTGCTTAAATAGTAATCAGAATCATCTAAATGGAATGATTGAATTTTAAACAGATTTTTTAAAAGTTTATTTAGAGTTAAAATTCAGTAATTAATTTTTAATGATTTTAATTATTGATTAAGTGCATTTCGATGGTGATGATATCATCTCCAAACTGTTAAGATATAGAAAAATATATACTTTCACAACTGGATTCTTTTTTCACACTTCACAAGCCATAAATAATTTCCTATAAAATATCACCGAATTAATTTGTAAACCTTTTACATGATTTATGAGTTGAAAATAGGATTTGTTTATGAAAGAAAATACAACTAGTTTTATAAATGATTTTTTTCATACACAAAACACTAAAAAGGTTTATATTCAACAAATTATATATTTGAAGATCAACAAAACAGTTATAATTCAACATTTTTTATAAAATGCTGTTTATCAGTTTTACTCACAATTAAGTTAAGAATAAAATTCTTAAAGAGGACTAAATTTGTTTTAAAAATCCATGGAACGATCTCATTGTAAAAAGAATTGAGAATTTGTATGGATATATAAGAGAACCGAAATCTAACTGAATATTTGTTCATTACAATACTGAACTTGTTATATCCGTGGTTGTGATAATCGATATATATATATATATATATATATATATATATATATTTATATATATTTTTAAATAATATAAACATGGTCAATGTACATAAACAAATAAAGCCATACTATACAATCAGTTTATTTCTATACGTACAATAAAGGAGATTTCATAGCAAATTATTTATTTTTACGTTACACATCATTAATAACATTTAAAATGGCATTTTAAATTTGCTATGTAAATAATGCATTATATTATACATCTATAAATACACAAACATATATATATATATATTATTTCATAACACATTCTAAAAAATAAACGAATATCTAAAAAAACATGGAGATTTAAGTGTTGTCAATTTAATAAACATTAATTCTGTTGTAATACTCTCACCTATTCATATTTATGTGTGTTATACAGGAACACTACACCAATTGTACGAAATTATTATTACAGTATATAAAAAAAGTATGAAAAAAATCTATTTGTAGTAAATTAGTTTCGACACGCAAAAACTCGATTTATAATTAACTTCATTATGTTATTATCGCCTTGAAATTATAATTGCTCTCAAACATGAACATCTGTACGGAAAAAAATCCGCACTTTGATCGGTTCAGTAAGTTTTTTCGTCTTTCTGTTTTATAATTTCGCTAGATTATTACTGAAACGAGAGATTTCACGTGGGAGAAACATTGGTGGTAAGATTTTTATATATGAAATATTATGTGTATTAGTATGAAATGTCATTTTTTTATATTTCAGATTTATTTACTAGAAAGCAGATATTGATTTTCTGTAATCATATGTTTGTATATTCAGTTACAAACTTCTGAAATATATAAATATTTAACAGGCAATTATAACAATTTCAGTTGGAAATAAATTTAAAAAAAGTACATCTCAATGATTAAAACTAAAATTGTAATAAAAAAATAAATAAATAATATAGAATTCCTGTTAAAAATCATTTATAAACCTATTTTATAAAAAAACAACTATTTCTCTATTTAGTTATTTTCTATTCGAAAACAGGAAAGAATAGTTTTAGAAAGGACCCTCTAAGACAATAAATAAAGCAGATGCTCAACAACTTGCGACACAAAATTAAATAATGAAAAAAAATCTGTTTACATTTATAATTGTCTTAAAACCATATCCAAAAATAGAATCTGAAAGAAGTTAAGAATACAATCTTTAACTTTCTCAAAAAATTAAACAGGATAACGATAATAAAAGGAAGAAGAACTAAAAAAGGAAATAGTTTTATTAAAATAATTGAAGCGATTCCACAAATACTATTGATTCAATAGCAGCTTCTTATATTCATAACACAAAAACTAAGAATTCAAGAAGAACTTAAGAGGCTGTAATGAAATACCGACAAACAAAACAAAAACAAAAATAATAGAAATCCAACAACTAAGAAATAAGTAACTGAAAACAAATAAAAAGTCTTATTTGAACAGACTAGATAAACATTGATAAATAGAAAAAAAGTCATTTTTAAAAAGAAACCTTTGGAATAATTAATTATCAACAAAGTCGTCTCAACGTTTCCTAAACGATTTGTTTTTATTTCAAACATATTATTTGTGTTTCCTATTTGTATATCAAATACATTTTCTGTTCACTTACGTTCCATATTATTCTCTAAACGTATATCAGTTTTATTCACTATGTTATCTGAATGATATCTAATCTTGTTTTCTACCTATGGTAAAATTAAAATCCGCCTATTCTTATCTTCCGTCTTGTATTGATAATTTAACAATACAATTACTTGCAAGTTTTAATTTATGTTTTCAATTTATTTAAAAGCAAAACTGACATTTATTTATGTTTAATAATTGTAAATACGTCTAATTAGAATTACAAGTCTTATAGTTTACATTTGATTTATGAAATATTATCATATTTGACAAAAGGGCAATTCTAATTAAAATTCAGTTATTAAACTTACAATAAGTCAGTTATTTTAACTCTTTGTTCAAAGAGTTAAAATAATATTTTTATTTCTCCAATTGTTTCTCCAAATCTTAGTTTTTAAATTTCGTTAATTTTCATGCTACTAAAAAATACTAGTTACTTGTAAAATTATCTTAAGTGAGTAGTCATAAATTAGAGCCTGGCCAGAAATGGATGATTATACTCTATTAGACATGGAATTACTGCTGAAAATATCCCAAAAAGTAAATAAGAAAAGTGTAAATAGAAAACGAAAATAAATAATAACCACAATTTACTAAAATCCAACTTACGAATGATTTCTTGTAAGAATTGATATAGAAATGGAATTAATAATTGTGTGTAAATCAATTATCATTTAATTCTCATGACAATTCCTACAGAATTCATGAATCGAAGATTGAATAATTTCAGTTCAAGACATTCTTACAAATTTCAACTTTTCGTGTACGTTTTTAATTTCTAAGAACAAAAAATATAACAGATTTAATATGACTAATCATTGCACGCCTATAACCTTATCAATGTTAAATTTATCTTACAATAGTGTGAAAGAAAAGCATACTTATCAATATTCGTATTAACCGTGAGTCATTTAATCATATCAGAGTAAGATTATCGTCGTTTTGAAGATATACGAAAAACAATAGGAGTGATATGAAAGAACAATAAAAACAATACGTATTCATTAGATTTCTTAAAAGGATTTATTAATATATATATATATATATATAGAGACTAAGCCAATTCTTGAAAATAGTGTTGTAATAAATTACTCTTATCTTCAATTCATTCGCATTTTTTGTACAATTATTAGATTTGACTGAAAGTCGCCATACAGTTCTGGAACTGTGACTAAATCCATTATCATAATTGAATTGTTCGCTCATATCACAAACTACAAACAGTTTTTTTGATTAAAAATGTTTAATAAATGCTTATTGATTTTTAATTGTTATTTATGTGCATTTCGATAGAAATGCTATCATTCTCAAAGCGATAACACAGTGAAAAATCTAACTTAACTACAAGTTTTAAAAAAATATTCTTCAGAATATTTAGTTTTAAAAAATAGAAGAAAATAGAAAAAAATTGTTTAGCTTACGAAAAGGGTGTTGTAATGCATAAAATATGCAAAAAAAATGCTAAAACAATGGAAGAAGACAGAAATTCCATTACGACTTCATCGACTCAAAAGCACAATCTTCTTTTCGACAAGAAATTCGTCAGTTACTAGACAGTTATATAAAATAATTGTGGATATTTTAAGGAATGAAATGTATTCAATTTTTCAGTAAACATTTATTTTCTATAAAAACACAACGAATTAATTTGTACACCTAATATATAAAAAAAGACTATACCACAAAACCATCTAACTGGACCTATAAATATGTAATAAATAACGTTTAATTTTTTTCCTCACGGAACATCATTTATTACTTCAAACAAGTATGTGCTTATTTAATACCTTTAAGAGATTTATTTCTCAAATAAAGATATTTTACGATAGTGCAGTAACATTTATTCACTAGATACAGCTACTCTCCAAGAAACCTACATGAAATGATAAAACCTTTTATATTTTTTAACTTATTTGTTTAATATAAACAATATTTATACGATTTTAGTCAAAATAATCTATAATGATTCATATTAAATTCATATAAATCACAACACAGAACATAGCTATATCACCGTAAAGAAGTTTAATATTAAAATATGTTGTGGTCTGTGGAAAAAAAATGTTTATGTGCTAGTAGAGCTGTAAAACATCTCGTCACTTCATTTGCAATAAACATTATATAACCACATAATTCTGTGGTGTTTTTTTTCTTGTAAAGTGTGTCCTGAGATTCTGTTTCTAATACAGAAAATGTACAGATGTGTGTGTTCGAATATATAAATGGAGAGATAATTGGCGATTGTACCAATGGATCAGATTAAAAATTTCGAAACGAGATGACTGTAATAATGTTACGTAGTCGACATACAAAACATACTTAAATGACAAGGTCGACATTGATGTAATCTCGTCGATGTAGAAAACAACAAAACCACTTTCTTGTCAATGGATTAAAAATCGATAAATAATCAAGTTTATTCATTTACATACATAAATTATTTTTATCAATAGGTAGAAAAATTATAAATATCCTCTTAGAATATTTTTACATGATCCAATTGAATAACGTACAGATAAAAATAAGAAGGAAACCATTCAATGAATTTAGTTTACTGAATAGATTTTTTTAAAACATACCAATTTAAATAAATCAAATATTGTAAAAAGCGCGTATAATATTGATATTAAATTATTATTCTATCATAGAACTCGTTTATACTTTTGTAACATAATACTGAATTATATAATAAAACATGAAAAGAATATTAAAAAGAAATACTTAAAATTTATTTAGTATAAATCATACAAAGACACGAAAATGTGTTTAAAGATGATTTATAATTTTTTACAAATTTATGCTGGCTAATTATGTAATAACAAATCAAGACAATAAACAAGATTAATATTTTTAGTGTTTCTAATGTATATATGTATGTGTGTATATATATATATATAATATATTATATATATATATATATATATAAACAAAGAGAGGAAGAAAAACAAGAATTATAAAGATTATAAAAAACAGAAATATTCTAGAATTACTACTAAAAGAAAAGATAACAGAAATTATTCAGGAATAAAAAAGAGTGTAAATAAATAGGAGAAATAAATATGAAAACATAATTTTAGCATTGTGACTAAATTCACTTTCAAAAATTATTTTTTCACTCACTCCACAAACGATAAAAATATTTTGTGATTAATTAACATTTTTCAATAGTTGATTATCGAACATTTTTAATCAGAAAGTTCAAAAATCTGTGAGTAATTTTGTCTGTATTTTAGAGCTTTGAGAATAATACTATCATCATTAAAATGTGTATAAGAAATAATCAAATATGAACAATAATTAATTATTGAACATCTTTGAACAGTTTTTGTGGAGTGTGTATGAAGAATTCATATTTAAAAATGTATAAGTTTATATATATATATATATTTGTGAAAAGATGCTTTCAGTGGCTCAATTTTAATCGAACAATTCAACGAAAATTGTGAACTTGTGAAAAAAATAAAAATCCTAAATTCTTAATTTTTTTTATAAATGAATTTCTCAATCGCTACGTAAACCAACATTTTTTTCTGATTAAAAATGTTAAATTATTGATTACTGACTGTTTTTTATGCGCATTTAAATAGCGATACAGTCACATTAGCATCCTTAAAGCAATGTGGTATTAAAAATACTGTTTTCTATCAAGTAGAAAAGAACTACCTCTAAGATTAAAATGAAATAACAAGTACAAACGAAGAGAAAATAATACAGATCTTTGAAATATTGTCATAAAATCTAAATTTTTTTAAAAAAAGAAACCCGAGAAATGATGTAATACAAAATTGAATTTTTTAAAAGAATTCTAACTATACTGAAATCGTTATTGAAACTCTAAATATATTTCACATTTCTATACACGAGTAACGTACAAAAGGCATACCATTAGATTAATAATTTGCTTCTCATCTATTTGATTAAAATCAAACAAGCATAAAAATGTAGCAGAACCAGTTTCGAAACAACATAAATAATGAATCGAATCAGTATCGAAATATTATAATCAATAATGTAATTTACTGATGTAATTACCAACAAATTAACTTACAAATATGAACTAATGATTTGTCAACATCTAAACAATACATTTACGTGCACACATAATACATATTAATCAATAAACAAATATATATATATATACACATGTGTGCGTGTGTGTTTGCACAGAAACATTTACAAATATAAATGTTCTCATTTCTAAATCTAGATTATTGAAGTATAATAGATAAATATAAAACATTCACTTATTTAAAGAAATATTTGTGTTGTATCATAACATTCTTCATTCGTTCATTTATTTTTTTTAAAAAAGCAGAAATTCCTAAACTTTTAAAATCATTTTTCAATAATCAATGATTGGACATGTCTGATTAGAAATTTTTCTTGTAGTTTATGGAGTGAATAAAAATATATTTGTTAAGTAGCCACGCAGTTATTCGAAGAAAACAATGTGTCTCTAAAATCACTGAAATATCAAATTCTTTAAAAATCCATCGATAAAATTCCTCAAACTTAAAAATGTTAATATCAGATAAGACTGCCGATTCTTGTTTAATACCCCCGGTACACACAAATAGAGATCACAACATAATAAATGATATAAGAAAACTTTGCGAGCAAACATTAATTCGTCAAATCCAGTTGACCGTACAGCAATCGGTCTACCATATCATGTAAAATGCATGCCATTTTAAAAGTGATTGCCTCTTAAATTATATCATGGCACTATAAAACATTTTTATTGACATTTTAGATCAAATGTCAATGCTTAAGCTAACCTTGTGCAGGTATGCACTGTTATGATGTCACTGAATGGTCATAAATAAAATTTTATTTTATATTTATTAGTTTTGTTTCTGCATGTAAATATACAAATACATCTGTTTAATGCTAGCTCAGGAATTTGTACATACATACGCACATATATAACCACGTGTGTATGTATATATATATATATATATAATTCATATTTTAATGCCATTCCAATATTCACGTTATCGGAAAACATACAAACTATACATGCTGTAAAATAGAACCTATTGCAAAAAAAAACTAATTTATTTCATATTTACTTCCTTTTCAATTTGAAACCGGTCGAATTTCTTCTAGGCAGAATTTTTAGAATTTAATTTCAGTTCCTAGTATAAACATAATTTCACAGTAAAATATATTTAGTTTTTTTTCCGTACACAAGCAAATATAATTCATCTAACGGTCATTGGCACTATTTTTGTAATAAATTAATTCATCTTTTTTCTTTTAAACTTAGAAACTGTTAGAGAAACATTCAGTAAAAAATCCAAATGGATATTTTCTAATAAAATATTTAAATAATATGTGATTTGTAGAAGAAAAGTGTTTGTAGAATAAATTTACAAGAAAAATATGTACTTGTTTGACTTTTAATATTAAGATTATTTTTTAATTTCGTTGCTGTAACTTACTAAATATTCTATGATAAAAATCGTACTGAAACTTCCGTGTGACAAATAAATGTACAACATGCTATATAACACCGGCACGCAATATTTAAAAAATAATCGGCAATAAATAAAATACCGTACATAAATAAAACAATATTTCTTTTCAAACTCACGATTTAAGTATTTAAGTACCGTTGGTATTAGCTAGTAACTCTATTATTTTTACTCTCGCAGTATTTATTTTCCATCAATATTGTATAAATCAATCAAGAAACAGAGATAAAACATATAATTTATCTCCATTAATATATGGGTAGAAGTTGTAATGATTTTTTAAAAAAATATCTGTCGGTTATAAGAATGTTCGTAATTTTTCTAAAAATATTTGTAAATATTAACTGTATATTTTTCGAAAAATATATTTTATTTATATAAAAAAGATATCGGATTTTTTAGTCTTTTATGAATGAATACTTGAATAATTTACTTCTTAATCACTGTTAAAACTTTAACGGATAAACTTTGTCGTTTATAACATGGATCTTTATTGTTGTTCGTGTCATAAATGAGAGTTAAGTTTATTATATGAAAGTGCAGACTCGTGTAAAATGATAATTTCAGTAAGCCGTAGGAGAGATATGAAGAGTGTTCTTAATATTCTACCAACATTTTAAAAGATGAGATGATTATTCATGTAGTGACAAAACAGAAACTGAGATACGAGCGACTGTGCATATTTTTACTTGATACCCAATTAAAGGAGTGAAAAAGATAAAATTCAACTATATAGAAAATTACAAACACTCTAGAAAATAACTTTTTTTATTGAAAATGTCTTTTTTTGTTGTTAAATAATTATTTTTTAAATTATTTCACAATGTTTTTTTTTAAATAATGAATACAATCTAAAAACTGAAGAATGATTAAAATGAGGCTTTCAAAGCGTCGAATGTTTCAGATTTAAAACAAGAATTGAAAAAGCAATATTAGAAAAAAATTATTTTTGTCCGAATAAATAAAAGTAGTTCTAAACTTTTAAAGTTTCATAAAATCATTTTGACACTGAATGTCAATTCTTTTATAGATTTCACTTTTTGGGCTCACAGTGAGAAATAAACAAATATTTCTTATTCTCATTATTTTTTGTTGAACATTTACGATACTGAAATGAATGGGCATTAGTCATGTTATATTAACATTGATAGTGCAGATTGAAACATTAATTGAAACTCACTGAACCTAAAGTTTTAATTAAAAAAGAATCATTTGTTTGAAGTAGATATACTAATTGAAATACTAAAGCTCCAATATGAAGAAAAAAGGAAACATGGATTGACTACTATGTAAAAACAGAAGAATATATCATCTTCATCTATAATGATCCATTGTTAAATCAAGTTCTCTTTCATTTTCGAAAATCCAGTATTTCTTCTTCCACACATTTCGAATAAGTTTCCTGATATTTTTATTCATTAATTTCTTTCAGGGCTTCAGAAAATATTGACAAGTAAAACTGTTAATTTCAAAATACAATAATTTATCATCATCTTTATTCTTGAACGAATACATCTCCTTTTTTAACAATCATCTGCCTGTTCTTTCTACACATTTCTAATTCATTTTCTGATATTCTTATTTACTGATTTCTTTATGGGATTAAGAAACTATCGACAAGTCAGATTATTAATTTAAAAATACATAAGAATATACCATTATTATCTTAAATATTTGACAACTCTTTGGTAAATTAATGCATCTTTCTCTTTCTACAATCCTCTATTTCTCCATACATTTCTAATAGATTTTCTGACATTCTTATTACACATTTTCTGAACCTTCTTTAATTTCTTAGCTTCTAGTATATATTTTCTCTCGTCTAACAGTTATTAATATTTCTTGTTCTAATATCTTATCTATTTTAGTTTCAAACTTTTATTCTTATATTTGCAGCTCCTGTTTGTTTTTAAATCTATTATATTTTTCTTTTATCTATTTTTTATTTCTAATACACATCTATCTATATTTTTACGTACTGATGAAGATCGATAAATTAGTTTAGCATTCTGGACTTGTATTTCACATCCATATTAGAAAATACTGATGTAATATTTGAAGAGAAACTCGAATTTCTCTATTCAAATACAGTATCATTCCATATAAATAAACTTGTATATCGTGTAATAAGACTATTCCATTTAGAAAACATGTATATAAATCCAAATTACAGTTTATTTCCCTTATTCATTTTTCTCGTACATTAATCTCGTACATACAAAACGTACAAATGTTCATATTACTCAAAATCACAAATAACAAATTCAAACAAAACTCGAGTAAAGCTAAACATAACATACAGTCGGCTAGTTCTGTGTTTATTTTGTGTGCAGGTGAGGCACGATAAAAAACGCACAGACACACATTTACGTGTAAACATTATGAAAGAGACAGCACGTATGCATACAACCAAAGTGTGTTCGGTCGACTCAGTCGCACACTTTATAAAACGAGAATAGAAAAATATATTTGTGTGTTTGAAATGTGTATATGACTCGCGTGTGCTCATCTATTTTAACATCAATGAATTATTACGCATCCATCAAGTAATAAATTTTAATTAGAATAGCTGTGTTAACGAAAATGTATCACCTGTAATCATTTATTTGGATAATAGACGTTCTATGATTTGAACCGACCTTTTTCCCGATAATATCGACACAAAATGACATCTGGGTTTTCTAATAATTAGTTCAAATAAGTCGTACGATGCAGTGTAATAAGTGATGTAATAAATAATACAGCAAATAAACATTAGTTGATGATAACTAAAACTGTGACCCAAACATTCACTTTCTACGACAAATATTTGCTCATTCTTTGAAACATAATTTTATTTTTATGCAGTTTATTGTATTACACACACACACACACACACATATCTACACACACATATCACACACACACACACAACTTCTTGTTATTTCATTTATAATTTATTTGTTGTTTGACTTCTAATCATGTTATAAATAAACTGAGTATTAGAAATATTTGTTATTGAACACTAAAAATAGAGTATTTTATAAATATATGTAAATATTAGATGTGTCTGAGCCTTAGTGCTCTGAGAATGATTGTGTTTGAAATGCATCTAAACTAAAATCAAAAAAACCAATAATTATTTTATGAGAAAAATGTTTGTGATTTAAATGTTTAATTCATGAATATATTAACTTAAAGAATAATTAATATAGTTCTTTTGGATATTCAAGTATTTAATATGAAACAGTATTAGTCAAACCTTATCTTGAAATGATTTTACAGTATGAGAAAAGCTAGAATGTTGAAACATCTGAAAATAGATTAATTGAGAAGATAGATAAAGTCATAACTAATAACAGCTAGTTTCATCGTCACTTGTTTCAGTTGTAGAGGGTGAAGAAGGTATTGTAACAGTAGAATTTGTTGACAATGTTCAAGACTGGGCAGTGAAACATTCGTCACAGTAAATTTAGTTATAATTCCAGAACAACGTATACTACAATATTAGATGTGTGGTAAAAAATTGTTATGTGAACCAAACTAGCAAGCAGATTAAGTATTAGAGAATTGTTTTGAAAAAATAAATATTTTTAGAAGCAATTAGTAGTCAATAAAGGGCTGCGCGCTATTAGGAGAAAACAAAAATGTAGAAACAGCATTAAATATTGTTTGAAATAAAAACAATTACTTTAAATTCACTCTTTAAATAAATAATGTTTAACCTTGATTGAATTAAATATCTACAGATAAGCTTAAACTGAAAGCTCTTTGAATACCAATAAAATTTTCCAACAGTAAAATATGATAAAATTGTTTACACACACAATTTTAAAACAGTTAATATATTTAATAAATTATGAAGTAATATAAAAGTAATCAACTGATATAAAAATAATTGTCATATATAAGCAAACGATTCTAGAAATACATAGGTCGTTTTTGAAACGTAGTAAGAATAAAGAACATATCTTTTAAGTCAACGAACAATAAGATTTAATCAGTTCTAGAAACAATAATTCAAAATAAGAAACCGTTAATGCTTTGAAAATAAATAGGACAATGCGATCACTTTTTAATGATATTTTATTACCTTGTATATATATATATATATATATATATATATATATATATATATTCAATAATATAACAAATATAAAATGTGTAAATTCAATAAAAATTGATTAATTTATATAATTAACAGATTTAGTAGAAAGTTTAATTATGAAATAAATCTGTATGCTTAGAGATTTAGGCCAGATTGGTTTTAATAGAGAAATAAGTATGTAAAAAGAATGCCATGCTTCAAGTTATTCAATGATTAAGAAATTGCAACAGAATAAAATCAAAAATTAATAAAAATCAGAAATTCTTACTTAGATTCTTAATAAATTTAGTAATAGCTCGTTAACGAATATTTTTTTTTTATACAAATCTTGACAGACAAAGAATTGAAAGAGTTATACTACGAATCGAAGAAATGATTTAAAAATAAACCTACAATTTGTGAGAAAAACTAAAAACGTAGACTTGGCGACAATGTTGGGTTTAAGACTGCAGAGCAACGAACTGCAATATGTAAACTATTTTGGAATTATTTTAAAAATATACTGTCTTTCAACGAAATGAGTATATAAACTATTTGTGTAAATAACAGTAAATGTATCCCAGTGTAGGAGAAAAATAAACACTCTAGTAAATATATTTGTGTAATGTTTTCTAATTTCGAACAGCATAACCTTTAAAGATAAAAATGTCATTGCAATCTTCTTTTCGATTTTTAATATTCAGTTAAGATTTTCAGTAACTTTCTCTCTCTCTCTCTCTGGAATTAATTTATTTTATATCAAATAGAAAATGATTTTTTAAAGCACTACATATTAGAAGACAGGCGTTACTTAATCTACAAAAGTAGAAAATTTAAAAATCAATTTTATAATTTTTAAAAATCATAACTGATCATTTTTCTGTACTCTAGAACTCTAAAATAATGACATTGCTATCGAAATTAACACAAGAAAGAATTTAAAATGATCAATAATAAATCATTAAACATTTGTGACCAAAGAAATATTTTGTAGCAAGAAAAAAGAATTAATTTGTAAAAGTCAACTCAGAAATAGTATCAGAACTGTATTGTTTAAAAATCAAATAACGATATTATAATTATATAATATTCGGTTACGGTTTCATTCCTTAAAATGAATAGATTTTTTTAAACAATCATCTTACATCAAATATAATAGAATATAAACTCGCCTACAAAGGATGTTGTTTCTATATTAATTATTTATTTACGTGATTTATTACTAAATGAAATGATCATAAATAACATATTGTATACAAAAAAGCAATTAATTATGTATTATTAATACGCTTATTATTCTCTGATAATGTTAAAATGTTCACGGGTTGTAAAAATTAATTAAAATTAACGTAAATGTATGTAATGAATGTATAAAATTATTGTATTATCGTACATGACTTTCGTACAAACTGATTTATATAAGTCAGTCTTGTAATGTTATATAGTGATTTTGTAATTATAATATATATATATATATATATATATATATATATATATATATATATATACATACATGAATAAAATATTCAACTTATAGGTCTTTTCAAGTAAAAAAATATTAAAAAATTATATACTTTTACTCCACGTTTAAACATTCAAAAACCGTTAGTGTAGATTTCGAAAACAAATATTGTTAAAAAATATAATGAACATTACTGATAAAGAATTAACTAAATCTACAAATAGAAAATAGCTAAGATGTAGTAGCGAGCATAATGTTTATATATTAATACAAATTTGTATATTTAAAAAATTAACTTGTATTAATTAATAACTTTTTTTTGAAACTTTGTACAAGTCTTCAAACAAAATAACAGATTGAATCGTTTGCATAAAAATAGAGTACAAATATTCCTCTACCTAAATAAAGACTTACTGCATATATATAAAGTTTTTGTATTGATTATTTTAACAATTAGTGTTTACAGTTTGAGGAACTGTAAATAGAAAATTACATTCATGGGTTTAGTTCAAATAAAAAGGTTTTTTTTATATTTTTAGAGGTTATTTGTAATAGATTATTCCGATAACCACACATCTGTTAAAAAATCTCTAAGAAATATTTACAATATCTATAAAAAAATACAAAAAAATGTGAATAAATATATAATTTTATGACTATTATAAACATTGCAATTCTTTTAGACAAATATATTTTATTCATGCATTCAACATATATATATATACTCGTATATATAATTTTGAATCTAGGTGAGTAGATAAGACAAGATAAGATAAAAAAGATGCCCTATTGAGAAACACTGAATCAGAATGCCACGTTCTTTTTTTATTTATTGTTTCTTTATAAACATGTGCATTCATATGGTTAATATATTTGGTCTAAAATCATAAATTAAATATAATGAATCGTTCTATAAAATAATTATAAATTTAGTAAAATGAATCGTTCTCATCTCTTTTTTTTCATCTCCACATAGATTTTAAAGTCAAGATTTATCTCAGTTCATGACTTATCTGTAGGTGATAAATATTAAAATCTGTCATAGAAGAATCGAACTCAGATATATTCTACAGGGTTCGTGTAGACGTGTGAAAAAAAGATACTCAGGAAAACTGCACGAGAAAGTAAATAGGTTGAAAAATTGTTTAAGACCTAATTTTCTATTTTAGTTCAAAATATATGAAAATGATAAATATTAAAATCTATCATAGAAGAAACAAACTCAGATATAGTCTATAGCATTCGTATAGAAGAATAAAGAACAGATATTCAGGAAAATCACACGATAACATAAATATGTTTGAGAATTGTTTAAGGGTTGATTTCCTATAGGTTATCACAGTGTTCATTCTGTTTATTCTTCTTATTCTGAATATTTCTAATCTATTTTCACATAATTTTCTGTAATTTTAACTCTACGTTTCTGTAATATTAATGTATGCACCTCAATTAACTTACATATAGAGATATATACTATTAAGCTATGTCTGGTGAAATCAGTAAAATAAGTACTTAATGGAAATTATGAACGCTATAAAAAAATAATCAGAGCTTGAATTTCAAATGCATGTATCTCTGTTATAGTGGAGATATCGACCTGTATATCCCTCTTTCTCTCTCCGTATATATATATAATCACATTCCAGTTGAAAAAAATTCTGCTAAAGTCACAGGAATGATTTTTTCAGCTCTGGGAGAAGGTACTGTGATGCATAAAATATGCAAAAAATGCTAAAATAGTGGAAGAGGTCCAAAAATACATTACAATTTCATCGATTCAAAGCAACCATCTTTTTTTCAACAAAAGATTCATAATTTACTCGACAGATGAAGTTATACAAAATAATGGTGGATATTTTGAGGATTGAAATGTATTCCATTTTTTCGTAAACATTTATTTCCTTTAAAGAAGAGGCACAGAAATAGTTTTCTCACCTAATATATAGACAGTCTTCGAGACGATTAAGTTATTCTGGTTACGATTCCTTTTCTTATTCTTCACAAAAATATATGTATAAAGAAAGACAGATATGAGATATGTGTGTGTGTATTCAGAGATATTTTAATTAATAAAATTAACACAAATTTTTAAAACAATATTTTTACTAAAACTCATTTAATTTAATTAAAAAAATACTCTATAATAAATTAAAAAGATATAAGTTACCAAAAATTTTAACACGGGAACTTCATAAATTTATGAATTTAATCGAGATCGCTGTCCATATTTTCTAACATTTTTTACATAAATATTTTTTTAATAAGTTGAAAATCAGTTCGGTGTATATCTTATCTGATAAAATCCGACTGAATGAATAAAAAAGGTAAATGAGTTTATTTGCATGAACATAATTATTTAAATCGTATGCTTATTTTTTATTAAAATTCAAGTACGTGTATTTATAAGTTCTTTTATTGACAAACATTTCAAGTTACCATCTATGTAATTAGAAGTCTGCAAAATATTTATACTATGAAAAAATTGCACAAAAAGTGCGAATAAGTGTATAATTTTATGGCTGCTATAAATATTTTCTTTTTTAACCAAATATATTTTATTCATGTTTTCAAATGAGATATATATATATATATATAATGATTGTGTATTAATTTAAATTCTATGCGTTTTAATTATTAATTTAACACAAATTAAATAAACTTCTTTTAATTTGTTAATGTTTTAAAAAATAGATTTTAATATATGAAACATGCGGATTATTATCAAAAATATATCATAACTATTTTTTTTAATATATTTGAATCAATTATATCAACTACATCTGTTAAAAGTTCTATACATTTATATGTGTTGTAGATGTTAAATCGTTCCTGTGAAAATATGAAATAATATAATTCAGCAGAGTGAATAAAAATAATTTTATGTGCTTAATTATCAAAATCAGATCTCTGTATTATTCAAATTAAGGTGCATGTGTATATATACATATTTTTTATTTCTCACATGTAGTTATGTATTTAAAAAAAAAACGTTTCAGATACTTAGTACGATTTTAACAGTGTTGATAATGTATAAAAGTTATAAAAAATCCAAAATTGCGAACGATAGAAAAATACAACTAATTATATAAATTATTCGATTATTTTTTAAAATAGAAATGTGATACTTCGGTTTAAAAATGAACTATTCAGCAATAAACTGAAACAAATTACTTTTTGTAATCAAAACCGAACACTCTTCTGCACAACAGAATTCTGACACTATGACAAAATTCACTTTCATAAATTATTTCTTTGTTCATCTTAAAAGCCTCACAAATAAGGTGTTTATTGAAAATATTCAGTAAAACATTATAAACCAATTATGATTGCTACTTATGTACATTTCGATAAAAATTCAATCATCTTCAAAGCTCGAAGGTGCAATAAAAGTTTTATTTATAAACATTCTTAAGAAATATTTTCTTAAAATATTTTTTTAATAAAATATGTCATTTTCTACAGGTTTAAATTGAAATTTGTTATATTACAGGACAGAGAACATTATTAACTGTTGTTTTAAATATATATATATATATATATATATATATATATATATATATATATATATATATATATATATGAATGTGTTTGTATGTGAGTGCCTGTGCATTAAGCAAGACATATCGCGTTTAAAATCCTATTTCGAAATGAATTTACTTCGTACAAATGAATCATCAAAGTCAATCTTTACACAAAACATGAATATCTTACATAATTATAATCTACCTAATTAGAGCCATGACACGTAATGTCACTTTAAATAAAATAGCTTCTCACATGTCACATTCACGAAAGATAGTAAAAATATGAATGGTACACATGGTTTGAAGAACAGTTATGTCAAATAAAACGACACGTATTTTATGTTTTATTTAATTTACTTTATATGTAAATTAAATTGGAATCGTGTGCGTTTTCGCGCTGCTATATCATCGTTCTTTTTTAATTTACGTTTTAAATTTAAATTGATATGACGATCTTAACGTTAATTAATTTATGTATAATGAATTTAAATATATTATCCGTTTTGTATTCCCGATATAGCGGTCTTTCTTTCGTTATAGAAATTGATAGGAAAGGACAACTCAAACAGAAACTGAGTATAGTTCAGCAAGTTAGCTAAATTATTTCCATAAACGAATTAACACTCTAAACACTAAAAAATATTTTAATACCTGTACATATTTTCTCTATCTGTCCTTAAGAATGATGAAATTACTATTCAAAATAATTTTTACTCATGTATAAAAATCAAAAATAATCAATTGGATATTTTGATTAAAAAATATAGTATTTGAGATGGAAATTCATGTTTAAAAATCAAACAGGAATTCATAAAAAGCTGATAAACAAAAAAACTAAATAGAAATGCTATAATCTAAGAGAGTTTCAAATGCTATATTAATATTATTCAATCATTAATTTATGACTGATTATCTTAAGCATGCTTTTATTTACTAATTATTAATACTGTTTACTAAATTCGTTTGAAAAAAGATTATTTAATTCATTAAAATCTAAAGTTGTGGTCATTAAGATATAATATCTATTAATATTTAGAAATAACGATGGTTTTATTAATACATTGAAATATCAGCTATTGAGAGCCATGTAAGTGATTTTTATTAACATGCAAGCCAAATAATATAATAGCTTAATAAGGGAAGATCGATGACCAGCGATTTGTAAGACGGAATGTGTTGATACATCAGTTTCAAGCTTTAATCCTTTTTTGCTTTTGATTAAAATATTTTTGTATTGAATGATGATTAGTTGGAATGGTCGGTAGATATTGTTTTTTGAATCGTTTTAAGATAAAATATGGTTTCAATTATAAACAATCTAGATTTTAAAAACAAATACTATAATTTATTATCCAAAAAAATATTATTTTTTCTAACAATTATTAGTAACATCAGTAACATTAAATAAAAAAAATAGTTAATATTTTCAAGTGTAATTTAATTTTCTAGATTTCTACAAAGAACACGCCCTTATAACAATTTTACTGGTGCTTGTGTCTTGGTTCCGATTTTAATATCAGTCACAGACGAATAAGAAAAAAAATGAACATTTAATTTCCTGTCTTTTAGAAAATAGTCTATAATATTCTTTATTTGCAAATCTGGAGAGTAATATGAATTAAGAAATCAATTCACGGATACAGCTATCAATTTTCAAATTTATTAATTACCTACTAATAACAAAAAATGTTAATATGCGACCTCAAAGTGTAAACAATTAATTGCCTGATTCACCAAATTTTAATCAACGTACGAACGATATATTGAAAAGTATTAGGATAGAGTTTTGATCTTCTTCATACCATTGTTTCCCTTTACAAAAATAAAACAGCAATTTTATAACTTACGTAATGAAACAATTAATTAAAACTAGATAATAGCTTTAACCTTCGAACTAATTTCTTAGGCAAGGTTTTTATAATTTTTAGAAAATATATAAATAATTATTTATTTTTAAAGTAATTAAGAACGAAATTAAATATAAAAAAAATAACAAAATTGGTTTCTTAATCAAATAATAACATATACCACAAGTCAAATTACAATTCATAAGAATTTAATTAATTGCATCCTTAAAACACTATTTAATTTCCCCTCATATATATATATATATATATATATATATATATGCACATATATATATATATATATATATATATATATATATATATATATATATATGTATGTATATATTTATATAAAGATATAGATATATAGATAGATAGATATAAACAAATGAAAAAAATACAACAAAAAAATACTGAAACACATTTTAAAAAATCTCTAAATTATTTTATAGGTCATAAAAATGAATCATTAAAGTCAATCCTTACACAAAACATGAATAATTACATTATTTTAATACATCTAATTACAATTACGAGATGTAGTATTGACTCGAATAATTTTATCATTTTTATTTGTGCGTAATCTACAAAAAAAAATAGTACTGGAATTAATATTAATCTTCTATTATAAGAATCACCTCTATTCATATAAATTATTGGTGCCCATTTTTTAATTAGTGGGGTTAATTATGAATAAATATTTTGACAAATAGAAATAATATAAAGTAAAACAAATTTTGAGACAAACAGAGAGAATTAGAATAATAAATTATAGTATTTTCTTTTAAATTCTAAGATGTTGATAATTTATAAAACATATTCTTTCTTAAAACGATTTGAAAAACAATATTTACCAACCATTCCAACGAATCACCTTTCAATTCGAAAACATTTTAATCAAAAGCACAGATTAAAGCTCGAAAGTGATTTATCATCACATTCCGACGTACAAATCACTGTTCATCGATCTTCCCTCATTAAGCTATTACATTATTTAGATTGCATGTGCATAAAAACCACTAACATGACTCAATCGTTGATATTTCAATATATAAGTAAAAACTATTTCGAAATATGAACAGATATTATGTTTTAATTATTACAGCTTGTTTCGATTTTAATGAACTCATTCTTTGCATTTGTACAGATCTTCTTGTCGGTTTTATACTTTATTAATGCTCATGAAAATAATTGATAGAGTACTCTCGTTAATTGAATTGATTTTTGACATAAAAAAAGTTACATTTTAGTAAGTTTATCCAGTAATATGCTTTAATCTCTAACTTATCAAGCTTTTAAAAAATAAATAAACGAAATGGATCAATGAGATTGTACCTATCTTATGTTATAATATCCTAAATCAACATTAAGGATTTACTATCAATATGCATATAAACAAAAAAGAATTTCTACTTCAATTGAAAAAATCAATGATGGTAATATATATATATATATATATATATATATATATATATATATACATACATATATATATATATATATATATATATATATATATATATATATATATATATATATATATATATATATATATATATATATACGTATATGTATTTAAGGGAATAATTTAAACGTTTCATGTCTAAACAAAGAATCAGTTTTAACAGTTTTATCATCCCGAATGTTTGAATGTTCTTATAATTATAAAATATCACTTGTGAAGTTTTTCTGTTTAAAAATATACAATGTGAGGGATGTTTTCCAGGATTAACTCGTAAATCACACTTCTGTGATCTGTGTAAATTTTACTGTACAATATGGATATATTGTAGGAACACCTATAGTTATTTATTAAAGTATTTTTTTTATAGCAGAGTAATTTTCAAATTGGAGAATAATAAGTCTGCTTATGTCAATAAGAGAAATATTTTAGTTAAACATTTTTGATTAATTAATAAATGTAAATAAGAATAGTAGTCAATAGATAAAGTTTGTTTGAACTGTAGCTAAACAAGGGACAATATCGGTTAATTAACTATATTTATATTATGAAATTATTTCGATTTCAATTAATCAGTTTCGTCAACATATTTTGATTCTATAAAACAGACATAGCAATTGATTTTCCTTTTAAATAATAAATGTTATTAATCTGTTTATTCATGAGACTGTGCTTTCATATATAGATGTCTCGTATATGTATACCCGGAATTCAAAATTGAATATAAAAATGGAATATTCACTCACCGTTTCAAAACACGTCACAGGCTATTGTTGTGTGTCTTCGACGCCGCCGCAACGAATGTGCGTAATTACATGAATAAATAAGTAAATGTACCGAAAAATAAACACTGTCAGAGAACGTAAAAAATTCGCACAAACACAAAAACGTCAATAATCGATAAAAAATAATTCTGTGTGTACATATAATACAGTCTATGCGTGAAGAAATCGCCAAACAGCCGGTCCAATAAAATTGTATTTAGTACGGTCGGTGTCCCGGAAAAGAATTGTTATGACGATGGTGAATGTCGTCGGTGGTTGTAAGAGGAAAATGTTTCGAACAGTTCATAGAATTGTGTTACACTTGTCACTTGGTCGGCGAACGGCATCCATTTCACAGTGCTGGATGTGATAGTGGAAAATGAACGCGCCTTGCAGTCCGCGAGGCACAACTATATGGGCCCGTGTACATGCGCTATAGGACGTGCGTTGCGTATGCTGTTGTAAGCATTATTGGCCGAACCGAGTCCGCCATGTGCCTCACATTGTGCCAGCCTACCACTATCGACCGTCGAGATACGGTCCTCTGCGTGTCCTTCTCACAACCGCACACAGATTAGTGCCACTCGCTCCGTCATGCATATTGATGATACCATGAAAATATCTCCGCGACGCCGTCTCGTTCCAGTCAACGGCGCCGCTGCCGGCATCCTTGTCTGCATGTCGTGGCCACCCTCTGTACGTTCCATGGAGTCCCTGCTGTGTTCGTGCACCTCCTCTTCTTAAATTCATGGCTGTGTGTTCTTTCGGACGTGGATGTAGTTTCTTGTTGATATTTATGAGGTATATTGTTAAATGTTTAATTATTTTTCAAGACTGGTGGAGATGTGTTTCAATATATTGCCTCTGTTTCGAACGCAATACTGCAATACGTGTTTTCATCTCATGGTCTGCAAGTACAAAACAAAGACAATTTGTATTAGACTTTATATTTTTACTCACGATTCAATACATTTACATATCATTGTATACATGTAGAAATATTAAATTCGAACAATTTCCACACACATTTATTTTGTTTGAATCCTACAATTACAACGGGCGTCCATGTTTCAAACAGAACCATCAGGAAAATTACACAGTAAAGATTTCTCATATATATTTAGGCTAAATAAAATTATAAATATTGTAATAAAAATTTCTAACAAACATTGAACTTGAATTAAGTATTTCTGTGTGTTTATTTCTGTTTGTAAACAGTCGTGTTGAAAACAATAGTGTTTATGTTCATTTTTAGAGGTTATCTTAATCAAATTTTCAGTTATTTACAAACAAAAATTATTTTATAACGTTACAATGCACAGTAAATTAAAAACAGAAAATATTACTCTTTCCAATTCTGAATTATTTTAAACATAAAATTCTCAAATGTTATTTTTTCAAATCATACACGTTATTATCTAATGTTTACAAGCATTCCCTACATAACATAATAGATATGTTTTTATAAATAACAGAACTATCTTAAATAGTTGTGTAAAGTCATAATATAGTCCTCATGAAAATATATCTCTGATATCACAATACATTTTTGTCTAAAATCAATTAATTTGAAAAAGTAAACAAATTTACAACGAAAACTTCTTATTAAAGATGGTATTGAACTACCTTACTGAAACGTTCTCCTTAATATTTTTTTTTATTGAAAAATCCATTTACAACAGTTGTTTCTATCGAATTAATTGAAAAAATTATCTCATTTTCACTGAAAATAACTTAGATGATTTATGATATTATTTTATAGCATTCTAATTAAGCTACTAGCTGATTGATTCAAAAACAAAGATTGTGGAAGAACCAGGCATTCCATTTATAAAACTCAAAAATTAAAACTAGTAATTGAGTAAGAAATATTTTTATACAAAGTTTTAAATCAGTAGATTCCATTTCAGTAATAGAAGTTCATGTAGACGAGCTGGATATATAATAACATTCATTATTAGGCTATTTTTTCCATATTTTCAAAAATATATTAACTGTACTAATCAGTACATTATATATATATATATATTAAATAAAATCCAAATTGTAGCTTGATTTTTTTAAAAAAACCATACAGAACACAAATCAACGTACCGATTTATCGATCGACTCTAGTCCAACTGACTTAAACTACATTTATAGTCGTTCTTAAAATATATTTGGCAGCGTACGATATGTCAAGATACTTAAGGTCACCTTAACAGCATAATTGTATATCCTGTTAATCTAAATTAAAATAAACACTGCCGTATAACAGCATAGTACAACGAATTCGAATTCATCTCTAAGATGTTTGTAGTAAGATTTGTTTCTCCTACAGAATATATTACTTTGATCTCTCTACGTATCCAGTCATTTAAAAAGTCATCAATCAATCAATCTCGAATCTTTATTACGTCTATGAGTCATCTTGAAGAGGTATGTGAAACGATGGAATTTATATATATATATATATATATATATATATATATATATATATATATATCTTTATTTTGTTTTAACAAAATGTTAATAGTATATAGTTTTTGCTTGTGTATTTTTTGCGTTGTAAAATATATTCACTAGTATATATAAATTATATATTTAATATCTTTGAATTAAAATGAGTTGTTCCTTGTCATTTTGTCATATTTTTTTTAAAATTCATATGTATTCAAATTTTATTCAAACAAAACACACCTACACAGTGCTATTTATAATGTTTTATGCGAAAAACTGGTATACAAATATCAAGTTATTTAAGAAAATATTGAGAAGTAACTGATTAATTTTTCAAGATGATCTTTGCTCACTAGTTAAAAACGTTCAATCTAGAATGTTAGTTAAACATTTTAACATAAACAGCATTGAAATATATTTTTTTTTCTATGATTTGAAGAGTGAGAATTGTTTTGTGAAACTAAATTAAGTTAATATAAAAAATATATTTGTACATTTAATAAATTTAACTATTTTTTGTAAGAGTTCAGCAAATTCTGAACACTGATCTTTTAGTTCATTGAGATTTTAGGTTACTAGAATCAGCATTTTCCTGTTTCATACTTAAAACATAAGTGTAGAAATCTATAACCACAAAAAAACCATAACTTTAGTAAACACAAACGTTTATCAACAATATATTTCAAATTAAAAATGGAAACATCTTTTTTATATTGTCTTAATTTTTTTTTGGTAGGACAGTACATCTAACATTCTACTATTATGGGATTTCAAACGTTAATCTAAAGAAAATCATTTCTACAATTCACTAATTACTGAAACACTTTTATAAAACCAAAATATAGAATTTAATTAAAATATAACTAGTTTAATTATATATTTATAAGTATTTTTACGGGTATTCCAATGATTAAATAATCATTAATTTAACATCTCTAAAAAACATAACTTTTTGATTTATATTATAAAAACTACAAATAAATCTTGAATTGAAAATTCAAACAGATTTATAAAATCAAACAGCCTTATAAAATAATTGTATAAACCAAATTCAGCGAAGAAGTTATTTACTAAACTCTTCTAACATAAGAGAATATATTATTTATATATACAAAAAATTTAAAGAATCTTTGAAATTATATTTAAGTTAAGTATGAATTTACTTTTTTGATACTCTTTCAAAACATATTTTCATTAAAATCTATAATAAAAGAATGCTGTAAGAAAATATCAGACACTCAGCATTTGTTAATAATAATAATTAAAGTAAATATACACTGGACTAAAACAATTGTCTATAAAAAATCGAAACATACATATGCATGCATATATAGCATATTGTTTACATTTTTCGTGAATTCATCGTCAAGAAAAGTTTCTTAACTACAAAGCATTTCGTGTCGTTTGTCTGTGGTCAATGTTTACAGCTCAGTCAGATTTACACTGCTCTGTGAAAACCGTTATAATAATACAAAAATACGCTTAGCACGTCCACCACAAATTATAAACAGGTTTGGTAAATTTGATTTATTTTTTTATGATCGCGTAGTTATTTTCGACAACGAATTTATATACCAATATATACATATATATATATATATACATATATACATAATTATAATATCTACAATAATAATAATAATACAAAAAGAGAGAATGCGAATCAACAGTTGATTATTTCACAACTGTTAGATCGAATCCAAGAAAATAACTTAACCAAATTATTCGAAAACAAAAATGTTTTATAATATAATATTAAATCGTTTCTTGTGTGACAATATTCATTTGTATCATTCATTATTTTATATAATTTTATGTTCTATCGTATAAACGAATGTATGTATTAAATAAATATTTTTTCTTTCAAAATTTATATTTAGAGTGGATTCCAGTTTATTTATATACAGATTATTCGTTTTACAAGTTATTTCCAAGTTGTGATATTTTTGGAAATAAAATGAACTAAAAAGTCAACAAACCTCGAATAAAATCTAAATAAATGTATTTATTAACACTTTTTGGTTCATTTATCAACACCTTCAATAATCTGTTTTTATATTTATAATCTAAAACTTAACCAAAACGATACTAAAACATACTTCTAAGTGAATAACGATTGCTAAAAAATGTTTCAATTAAAAATAGAATATAAAGGATATTTATTCAAAAAAATTGATAAAAATAAATCATTTTTTGCATATATTTGTATACAAAAAACATTGAATAACTTATTTTCATTTGTATAAATAGCTTTTTAAAACTAAAACCGAAAAATACTTTTTAATAAGATAAGATCTTTGCAGAAGTTATTCTAAAAAGTGTATACTAAAATATAATACTTTGTCAAACTATACACATTTTTTTTATTCATCTGAAGTCATATGTAGTGGAAAATGTGTAATATTATTCTGTTGAATTTCAGTTATGATTACATATATACATATATATATATATATATATATATATATATATATATATAAATATGTATGTATGTATGTATTTATATAAATTCTCATTTATACTTTTATAAAGAATTGTTATAAGATTTAACTTCAATTTCGTACAATAAAATTCATTTCAAAAGAAAAATCTGCATAATCTTCATACATTGGACCGTTTTCCAGCAGATTAAAATGAATACATTTTATAGGACTTCTCAATATAAAACACCACAAACAATAAACTATAAAATATTATAAGAAGTGATATTAATGCAAGTCTGGCACATTCTTTCAAACGGCATTCATTATTTCCATTGTCAATTTCATGCATATACATATTCTTAATGAATTAAAAAAAATATACCGAGCACTCTTCAAAAAATTTTCATATCAAATCGTAGAAGAATATAAAATGGAGATAACATTTAAGAAACTTGTTTTGCAGGTTCGATCTGCATTACAAGTGTGCTTTTCGTATAAGATACCTGTATAGTTCGGTGTACAAGAAAGATACTTGCCAAACCGGATTCTATTATACAATTTGTTGGCCTTTCGCACACCAATCACACAATTTTGCAAGCCGTTTGTTATGTTATTTACCATTGGCGTGTTTTTTTACATCAACGCGCGTTCGTTTTTCGTCTACAAGGTTTAATTTTGAATACAGATTGAAATACTCTATATATCAATGTCATACAAACACAAAATAAAATGTAAATTGTATAAGAGAGATGAGGTGTCCATTTTTTTAAAAAAAGGAAGTGTTTATGAATTTATGAATTTTACATAGAAAGAATACATCTTTTTTTTAAAAAACAACTGTTTTTTAAATATTTTTTTAAAAATTAAACCATAAAAAAGTTAAAATACGAGCTGTTAATTTTGAAAATACTATAAATTAGTTTTAAAATCGGTTTTATCTCACACACTCAGTTAAATTAGCTACGTATCCATATTTAAATTATTTTTTATTTGATTTATTTATTATTTTGTATTAACTTATGAATTTATTAACACGTTCAGTAATTTAAGCCACAATTTGAATCAATAAAACTTATAATAATAATATTAATACGTTTTGAAAATAAACAAGTATTTTCACACATAGAATTTTAATCTCTACATTGATTAAATTTTCATTCGTTCAACCAAATACATTTTATGTAGGTTGTGAATAATATAAAGTCATTAATGAATCCAAAAAGTATATTTTATTATTTTCACAAATAAGTTCTTTTTTCAGCCAATAAAACGCAAAAGTTTTTCTAATAAAAATGTTCTATTAATTATTACTTTTGTTTAAAGTTGATTGAAGATAATATGGCATGGATATACATACGAATATGGATATACATAATATATGGATATACATGGATATACATAAACATATAAATGATTAAAATATACATATACACAAATATATATATATATATATATATATATATATATATATATATGTATATATATATATATATATATATAATCTTGAAATAATTAAAACTGCTAATTTTTCTAATAACGATTTTGATAATGAGACTACGAAAAGAATAATAAAACTGTAACCAATTCCTGGATTCAAATCAAACCACTGACTGAATATAACACAATAAACCTTGAACCGAACTAAATATTTATAAATATTCGAATCTAATTTTAATTCAGGATATCACAATTTCAACACTAGCACAGCATAGACACGAAATTGAAAAGCATGCATCGTCGACGATTTTTCGAAACGTTATAAGCGACATAGGAGCAAAAAAATATATACTAGAAATCCGGTGTCCGTTCACCCACAATAAAAGCCCATCAGCTGTTGTGGCCATATAAATAAATATCCATCATAACAAAGTTTGTTAGTTAACCTAGCCTAACCCTTCATCGATGTGTATTCATGTATATATAAAAAGAAAAAAAAAACTTTACCTGTGTGTTGTATCTCAGTATAAACGTTCAGTCGTGTCTATATGTACACGTGTTATTTGTATACATGTATTTGTACAAATGTGTATATATATATATATATATATATATATATATATATAAAGAAATGTGTGTGTGTGTATATATATGGCCATGTTTGAGTTGTATACTGACTAACAATTTCAAGTTCTTGGTCAGCCGACAAACGGATTCTATATTGACTTGCTAATTAATACTGCAATCATAGCCCGAAGGACGATGTATAAATGAAAGTTCTTGGAATGTGTGTACGGCTCTTGAATCATCTGGATGTAAATTGAAGTTGTCTGTATTTGTTCATCGAGGATCGATGATAGATGTCTACTATATAAAAGCATCGTCTTTGCAATCATTTTCAGGCGATGATATATAAAGTATAATAAATAATTTTTCAATTGAAACAGTAAAAAAAGTGTAAAACCGGTACTTATTTTTTTCTTAGATAAAAAAAGTATCTTTTTATATGAAAATTATTTTAGAATATTTAAAATGGGATAGATTTTAGAAAGAGTTCTATAAAACAACAAATTCTAGTTTGAAATAATATACATGGATTTTTCAGTTTACACTTCTGTTATAAATTAATTGTCAATCAAAAATATTTAATAATTTAAGTTCTAAGACTGTGCTTAAGTTCACTTTCACAAATCAATCCTTTTTTCAGACCACACACATTTTTTCTGATCAATATCTAATCAATTTTGATCATTTTTTCTGATCAAATCATTATTAATAATTTTTGATTATTACTTATGTGTGTTTCGATAGCGATATCATAATTTTTAAAGTGCCAGAAAAAAATACACATTTTTCTGCAACCTAGCTCTCTGAAGATGATGGCAACATCATCAAAATGCGCATAAAAAACAATCAAAAATGATTAATAATAATTTATTGAACATTTTTGATCAGAATTTTTTTGTGAATTTTGTGGGATGAAAAAGACTTCATTTGTAAAAGATTCCATCTGATCTATTATATACTAAGAAATTTCTAAAATCAGACCATATAAGCTATTTTCATTATATTTACTTGTGCGTTAGATTTTGGAAATTAATCAAAAGTCAATATAAGAAAGTTCTGACTTAATAATACAACTAAAAGTAAGTAAATCACACGTTTTGCTTCTAATCATAATATATGTATTATCAATATGATAAAACTTGTATTGACACACGATTTAATTGTGAATTCGTGCAAATACTTTCTTTCTTATTGATAAAACCTTTAATGTAATCGCTAGAAATGTTTTATTGCTTATTTATCATTACATGTACTTTTTATGAAATCTAAAACTCTATTACATAAGTACACGCACGCTTGTATACATATATATATATATATATATATATATATATATATATATATATATACATATATATGTATATATAACCTAGTTTTTTACTATATTTGAGTTTTCTAATAAATTTTTTTGTTTGATTTATGCGGTACAAAACATTCTCCCAAAGCTAAAAATAATCATTCCCATGGTTTCGGCAGAATTATTTTTCAACTGGACTTTTAGGGCCCATCGTGTTCACTACTGATTTGTGAGGTTATGCCAACTACTTGACTAAGATATATAATGTTTTTTTAATATTAAGATTAGCATTTCAAATTCTTAAAACGACGGAAAAATATTTTAATTTAAAACAGAGTTATATGTGATCCAATTTAAAGTCAAAATTATTTTTATACCTAATACTGTCACAAATATATATTCAGTGTTATGATTTATTTGTAAAACAATTGGATTGAATTTTAAATAAGATCAGAAAATGAAGCAAGGAATTCAAAACAAGAAAGATGTTTTCACACATAAATATATACATTATTTTATATTCACACATTCCTTTAAAATGCGATTATTAACAAAATAAATTATCTGTGGGACAGAGTGTTAAAAGATATCACACCATGTTAAAATGCTATAAAATAATTAAATTATGTACAAATATACTTATTACTTATGCAAACAAATTATATTTATACATATATATATATATATATATATATATATATATATATATATATATATGTTATCTTAAATACATACTTAATGAAAAGAAAATACAACCTTCTTCGAATTTTATCGATAAAAATACTTTAATTAATTCAGTAGGCAACGATTTAAAGTCAAGTAATTACGAAACGTAAACAATTTTAATGTCGAATATTTAAAATATAGATTTAAACGACATAAATCTTCATATAGACATAAACTTCATGTAAACAGTTTTATATGTGAGGTAATAATAGAAACATATAAAATAAAATGTCTAGACAAACATGTAAATAAGAGCTCTTAAGATGTAATATCAAATCATACGAGTACGTTATGTTTACATGTCATACAAAAAATAAATATTATATATATATATATATATGAGTGTGTGTGTGTGTGGTTAGGTGAGTGATATTGCCATTTCATTAAACAATCTTATTTTATGTAAGTTATGCCATAAAGTAAGAGTAAAAAATTTAATTGACTATTACTGACACAACGGATTTTATAGATACAGATAATACAAGTAACGTATTCGATTAACATGAATAAAACATTAAAAAAATGTGATAAGGATCTTGAAAATTTATACGCGGCCGATGTCGTGAAATAATTTAAATATCATGTAGAATATACTTTTTTTATTAATTTTATTTTTTTTTGTCCAAGTTGTACGCGATGGAGATAAGGAAATCTCCGCTGTCGATTTAATCGAAATCACGGTATCGGTCAGCAGTTCCAATATACAAATTTTATTATTGACATTAAAAATGTTATATACTACCATATTATTACTTACATATATATATATATATATATATATATATATATAAATAAATAAATTGTAAAAACAAATCATTATAAATATAGTTGAAACCATAAACAAGTAGCTTCGGTTATATAATTAAAATGAATTCTGATTTTTTTTATATTTTTACATCCAGCTAATATGAATAGTTCTAAGACAGTTCTAAAAAAATCTCATTTCATTTAAAATCATTTAAGTGAAATGAGTGAATATCAAACTGACAGAAGTCTTTAATTAATAATTTTCCTAGTAAATGACATAAATGAAAATATAAAACAGCTAATATATTTATAAACTTTACCTGAACTTTAGATATTCTTATTAAAATCATTATTTGAATTTTTCAAACAGTGATCTCAAGAATATGAAAAATAACTCTGAAATATTAATAAGTTTATATATATAAATAGAAGAAAGATATCCACACATTTTTTTAATGTAGAAAAAATCGTAAATAAATTTCCAACATATTCACCTACTGGTAAGTTCGAAAAAGGACTTCTTTTATAAAAAATTAATATCTACAAAATTAGAAAAAGATTTATTAGTTATTAAATATTTTGATAGCAGAAAATGTTGTAAAATTTGTAAAAGTAATTTATTTATCAAACAAGAACCGTGCTTTATTAAGATTTTATTTCTATACAAAGTATGAAATGCAGAAAAAAATTATGAAATTCAAAAACGTTCTTGTAGGAAATAAAAAAAATATTAAAAAAGATAATGGACAAGTATTTTTGAGAACAAACCTAAGACGAAACATCTGATAACATTAATTGAAAGAAAACTTATCTAGACTATATCTAAAAACCTGAGAATCTAACAGAAGTTTTCATTTCTTTTAATCTGTGAAAATTTTCTATATCACAGAATGAACACTTATTCAATTATATGAAAGGAAAGGCTTGTAAAATTTTAATACTGTATTAAAAAATCAGATTTGCCATATATATATATATATATATATATATATATATATATATATATATAAGTATGGATGCATATATGTATGAATAATCTCAATATAAAAAATAAAGCAATAAAAATATATTAACGATATAACATAATTTAAATGTATACATTTTTTTCATAAATGAATGAATTATTATAAGACATTAATTTCAAGGAATGTATGTGTATTTTCGATTCAATAAGATGTATTTATAATTCGGTAACGTGCAAAACTACATGGATAATGTATACAATTTTATAAATGAACAGAATTTTAATTCGTTTTTAATACAACGTTTAAAATTCAAACACTGGCTGATCAATGATGAATATTCAAATTTCAATGATAATAAGTACAATTTATGTTATATTTCACGCTGAAATGAAATATGCGTTATTAAATAAAAAAAAATACTTAATTTATGTACATAATTATTAACGACGTGCTATTTTTGTACGTTTTTTATGTTTTTATAATTTTCGGATATTTGTTTCATGTTGTTATGCTTGTATTTCTGTCTATCCTGTTTTTATTTCATACCAACGTGATAGATTTTAGTTTGATCATATATATATATATATATATATATATATATATATATATATATATATATATGTATGTATATATATATATATATAAAGTGGGATGTGAAAACGATTTTTGGAAGTATTATGTTTGACTCGTTCTGTTTAAAAAGTAATTATCGGACCCAAAGCGCGCCAGAAAAAGAGAAACTTTTTATTTTGAGCAACATTACATGATTTAACAGTTATAACGGAACGCGTTATATATCGCTAAAATGAGGTCGTTCTGTTGCTCGTAAAACGGGTTCAACCAAAGAGCGGCCGTTGATGGTAACGGATTCCGTCGCGAAAAACCCATTCGGCACAGCGTTTCATTTGATTTCGTTTTTGTTCGTTTTAGCGAGATTTCCAAATCGTAAATTTCACGTTCCGCAGATTCCGGGGCGCTTTATTCGAGCAATATAAAAATTTCATTTAAAAGTTTATTCAAGCCGGAGCTTTAAGTCGAACGTGATTATAGGACCGGAGTTTTATTCGTGCACGAGATGCAGATTATCGTCGAGGAATTTCGACTGATTTATATATGCCCACGTATGTGAGCTTTACAAACGTTCACAGGGAATGGCAAGTGTGAAATATTTCAAAAGTCAACCAGAATTCTTCTAGAAACTAATTTACAGTTTAAGTTCAATTTCATTAAAAACTCAATTCCAGTTCAATTAATGTACGGATAAAATTTCACATTCAAATAAATTAAATAGTAAAATCCCTCAATAAAGTTCTCTTTCTCTCTCTCTCTTTATATATATATATATATATATATATATATATATATATATATATATATATATATATGTAGAGAAACTTTTATCAAATAATTCTCAGACAAAACAGAATAAAAATTTAACAAGAACAAAATTAAAACAAGAATAAAAATTTTTAAATGGAAATATGTAAAACATTTTTTAACACACAATTATTTATTAAATATTAATTATTAAACTCCAAATAAAATTATTGAAATAAGATTAAAGATTTTTATATATTTACAGTAAACGTCATATTGTCAGTAATAATTCAAACAAAAATTATCTTACATGCAGATTAATCAATAAAATATTACGATTATTAATATGCTTTTTTGAAAATTCTAAAAATAAATAAAAAGACTTTTACGTACTTTATTGCTTTGAGGATAATAGAATCTCTATTTAAATACATATAATCGGTAATCGAAAATTGATCAATAATGATTCATTGAATATTTTTAATCATAAATCTTTATTTGGTTTGTGGAGAGAAAAAAAAATATTTGTGAAATATGAAGATATAGAATATAATACTGATTTTATATACTGTTACACTACAAAATTTCAGTCGATTTTAATATTTTTTTATACTTTGTTTAAATCAATAAATTGGCAAAGTTGCTTTATTTATTTTTAATTTAGTACAAAATTAATGCTCAGAGCCTTAGACGTGAAATATGAGTCTAGACATATTTTTTATCGAATTTCCTCAGCAATAAAGGTTGTAGTATTCAATCATTTCCCACACTAGGTACCGAAAAAAATTTTTATAGTTTTCACAATAATATAAACAGATATAAATATGTGTAACTTATTTTTCAACGCGCAGACTTAATAAAACTTATCTCCAAGTTAAGACTACATTCTCCGCCATGTGTGTAGTAACAACGACAGATATATTGTGTGTAGCAATGGATATAAGGTTACACAAACTATAAATAATACCATATACAACATGGAAGGTGCGTCTTTTGCATCCATTTACATCACTCACATATGTACAATACAAGCAACACGTAGATATTTTTTGAAAATTAATTGTACTCGAGTTTCTTATCTTCGAATAATTAAACGTTTAAAAAATTCCTCTCGGTACACTCGGAAAATAAACATCATGTTAGAAACAATAAATTATGTACCTGTTTTAATTTAAATTAATTCGAGCCCATATTTTAGAATCAAGTATTATACCAATGTATATAGGTTAGTTTATTTAGAATTTTTATGCGTTTCCTGCTTTAATTGTTATAATTAACATTTCGTATCCGAAACAAACGAAAATATATTGTAATAAATTTATACAATATACGTTCTGTGGTCTTCGAGATACTTAGAGGTGTTGTGGCTCCGTGAACGTTTACAAGTATAGTACAATTATATAGATTTTTAACTGACTTTATGGCTGTATAAAAAATACTGTAAATACTATAAAACAATTAAAAACAGCTTTAAATAGAAGATGTATGTAAATCTTCGCAATTAGGGTTTTAGTGTTTCGCTAAAAACGTACACACTGAAATACGTGTTCATTCATTAGTCGCTGTTTTATTCCTGTGAATTAATAAATGTAGTTACCGATTCGTTGAGTTTAACAAATATTAATTAATTTTATTACATACATGAAATATATTTTCAAGTTTAAAGGTTAACGATAATTAAATTTACAGAGTATTACATATATATATATATATATATATATATATATATATATAACAACAGAGAAACATAGAATGACATATGCTGTGAATAACAAACAAGGATAGATGGAAGAATAATAAAACAGATACAAAAACAAATAGAAAATGCAGACATAATAGCAAGAATAGTTTTAAATAGAAATAGGTAGAACATGTTGCAAGGAAAAAAAACAACAGATGGATAGTAGAAATAGTTGAATAGATATACAAAAGGACTCAAAAAAAATCAATGAACAGGTGGAATGAGAATACCATAAAATATATTAGACATGTATAGAAAAGAGAAACATTAGGATGATAATTGTGAAGAATTAAAAGACATATTTATTTAATAAAAGATTATGAAAGACTAAAAGGTAATAATGAAGATATTTAATTAGATGAAAAGGATTAAAATGAAAATAGGTATATTAAAATCATTTTATGATTCGTATGGACGTTGATTGAATTTTAATTCAATAGAAAGAAATATTTAAGACTTTATGAAAAATATTTTCATTTAACTACCATATTTTTGGAAATATATAAAATTTTTGATATATTTTCTATGTTTTTAAAATTATATATATATATAAATATATTATATATATATATATATATATATATATATATATTATATATATATATAAAAGGAAATATAAAATATTAGTCCATGAAAAAAAACTACGTATAAAAAATGCAAATGCCGAATACTTATCAGGTGCAAACATATTTTTAAATATTATTTATGTAAAAAACCACACGATGTATGGAATAAAAACATAATAAAACATATACATTGAACTCACATAAATATTCATGAATATAAAACGTAATATAACTAGCTTGTCTTTAATTAAAATTCTAATACACTAATTACAGTTTAGCGCCGTTCTTATTACAATGCAATAAAATTTCAAACAAAAATATATTCTAATTGATGCAATAATTATAACAAGTTATTTTTGAATACGCTGTGTACACAAATTCACTTCGCATGAACTGTGGTCGTAATTGCATGAGTCGATGAATAAGAATCTAAAATCTCGCTTATAAAAAAAAAAACATATTAATTAAAATCTAAGTAACAGAACGTATCTTGTTGTTTGTAATTTAATAAAATTAGCTTTTCAATCAGACACATTCTTAAAGGATTGAAATTTATTAAAAAAACAATATTATTTCTTCGTTCTGAATTTTATAAAAATATTTATATTATGTGCACAAAATAGGTAATGTAACAAGTAATATTATTATATTTTTAAATATTATTTTCAGTAAATTTACTGCAATATCTAAACAACTGTTATACAATTAAAAATATTTTTTAAAATCTGAATAAATGGATATTTAACAATTTTAGATTCGAGAAAAAGCTTGAAAAATGAATACAACCTCAAAAATAACCACTTTTCGTAAATATCTAACAACAGGTTATTCACAAATAAACATTTAGGGATCTTTGAAATTAAAAGGTGATCAATTTGACTATATATTGTATTTTCTTCTAAACTGAATATATAGGGAAATTTTAAATTACAAAATAAAATAGAAAAGCTTACAAAAACTCTAAATATACATTTATCTGTACATTCTTTTTAAAAACAACCAAAGTGTTTAATGCAGTATTAGTAGCTTTACAATGTATATTTATTTCGAAGATTAATTTTTCGGATCTCGTTATTTTATTAGAAATATTTCTGGAAGTGAAAAAATAATTCGATCAATACTTATTATTATTTATATAAATAATTCACAGTTTATATATATATATATATATATATATATATATATATATATATATATATATAAGAAAACTTATTTGTGAAATAAGTTATACGATAGGCACAATTTTCCGACTATCCACACAAAATATGAAACTGCAAATATCTGTTGTGTGGGGAATGAAAAATTCATTTATGAAAGTTTCGATAATCTTATAATAGATTATATTTCATATTATATATATATATATATATATATATATATATATATATATATATATATATATATATATATATACACTGTGTGTTCGCATGCACACGAACTGAGAAAAAAATACAGGCCAGTAAGCTGAACAGTAATAACACCCGGAGTCACGTACTGGTATTTGAAACAGGGGGAAGCGTATCCCTTTTTGTAATGGCCGCACAAAAAGTTAGGGTGGTTGGATATACGATCTGACAGGCAAGCGTGTATTATAAACGAAGAACGCTGCCGAATAAAATTTTTCGCCATTCTTTTTAGTACGGTTTTAGATTTTTAGTGAGTGTTAATTCTTGCAGATACGTACAAATGTGAAGATATTTTATTTTATAATTATTCCAGACACATGTAAACAACAAATGGCTATTTAACAATTTTCGATTGTTACTAAAACCTTTAAAACGGTACAAATTCTCAAAAGTAAGTGATGTCTTATTAAAAATCATTATTTTCTATTGAAATAGGTTTGTTTAACGAAACCAAACCATTTTCTGTTCAAAAAAATCAAAATTTTAAATTTTCGATTTTTGACCTAAAAAAATCGACGACTAATAGTATAGGATTTTTGATGAAATTTTGTAGTTTTACAAATTTGATTTTTTTGATTTAAATGAAATTAATAATTATTAAATATGGTATTTTATCAACAAAAAAATAACTTTTCGCTGAAAAAAAGCTTTACACAGACAATAAATGGCTATTTAACAATTTTATATTTGACAAAATTATTAATAATTAGGCAAAACGTCAAAAATAAGTAATATCCCATTATAAATCATTATTTTCTATTGAAATAGGTTCGTTTAACGAAACCAAACCATTTTCTGCACAAAAAAACTCATAATTTAAATTTTCAATTTTTGACCTAAAAAAATCCACGACCAATAGTATAGGATTTTTGGTGAAATTTTGCAATTTGTTAAATTTATTTTTTTTGGTCTAAACTGAATTGATATTTAATAAATATGATATTATATGATAAAAAAAATAATTTTCAGTCAAAGAAAAGTTCACAACCTATAGTATAGTATTTTAATCAAAGAATTGATAGAATCTTTTGGGCACCAAATATACCTTTTTTCAAACTCCAAACAACAAATTTGTTATTTTATATTCGTTTTACTTATAATAAAAGAATTTGAAAAATCATAATAGTTTGAATATAATATAAAACAATCATTTAAAAATCTTTATTTGTAAATAAAAATACTAGTAAATATTCTTGTTCGACTTTCATATTAATGTTGCTAATAAAATAAAGATTTACAATAACAACTGATTGATCTATTAGAATAATTGATTTTCCAATACAATGAAATGTCATTTATTCAGAACTCACATATAGGGAACAAAAAAAAAACATTAAAAATATACGACAAAAACATAATATTAAGCTGAAATGTCATTGTATGATATTATAAACGATCTTATGACTGTTTATGACAAACATCATTTGAAAACTCGTCTAAATTGATTTCTGCAATAGACATTAGTAAAGGCTGCACCCTAAGTCATTCATAATCTTAATACATTCCAAAATATAACTCATGGTACATTGAGTTTTATAGAAGAACAAAAAATGTATGCACTTAATATCCGTGCGCCAATCATGAACCGAAATGTCATCGAAATTTATATCTTCATCGTAACAGAACCATCCGAAGCATTCTACCCAATGAACAACGATTCCGCAAAGCCGTTCGACCTTTCTAAAACGTCTTAATTCGATTACACGTCCATGAATCATACATTTTCGCTACAATATACGAACGATAATAAGAAATAGTCCACGATGAAGTAATATATCAAGCCGGGTAGAATACATTATTGTCACAAAACATTTCAGTGTTCAATGTCTGTACATTGTGTGCGTTTGCTTAAACCAAATTGAAGAATTGATAAAAAATCTTTACACGTTCCTCTACATTTTTTTTTTTGATATTATGACTTACACAATACGGTATTTCCAGTGAAACCTCAATTATTTGAAATTGGTCGAGCATATATAAATAAATATCATGTTTACTAGTTGATTTGTAATCAAACGCAATAATTATGAACAAATTATCATTGTAAGCACTATGTTTGTATTATTTGTTTATTTGAATCGTGAATCTATAAAGATAACTGAAAGGCGTTGATAATAGTTCATACATGTATACTTTTATGTAAATAATTGAAACAATAACAATCAGAAAAGTATTTTTTAACAAATTAATATTCTTCCCGATTCTCCAATATCATTAACGAATGTTTAAGACTTAAATCAAAAGAAAATATACTTTATGTTTTAAAAAATTAATTTGTTGCCAAACAGTTAAAAAAATAAATCTTATGTAGTTCAACTATTAATTATATAATTATTAGGATAAATTTAAAAGCACTCTACAATTAAATAATACTGATAGAATATCATTTTCACTTCCTACTTCCTAGTATTTTTTAATCAAATATTTTTAAATATATTACAGTTTAAGGTGATTAAAAATGAACTTGATTACTAACCTATTTTCTCAAACATCAATTTAAATTCAATGATGAGAAAATAAAGTCAAAAAAATATTATCAATTTATTATTTTCCACTATATTTATATATTATAGACACACGAAAAGAAAATAATGAATTCATTTCATATAAAAAAACATTTGACATTTTAATCTAGGAAGTAATCAATAATAAATTCATATTTGAAATTCTATATTCAAAAAATCATAGAATCATATTTTTATATAACAAAATAACCAGTATTGGAAAATTAGAACAGGATGTAAATCTTTGAACACATCCGCTGACTCTTCAAAAAATATCTTATAGAAACAACAAATTTGTTTCGTTTCATATACACTGATTTATTAATTATTTTTATCTTTTTAAAATCTGAGAAATTCGTTTACAGCAACTAATAATAAATTACAAACTCACTTTTATATATAAAACATTTATAATTTTCTTTTAGTTAAAATACTTGATGTTTATGACTGCCTGATGAATAAAAGAATCATAAATAATCCTAAAAAAGTAATCTCGCAATCAAACCTATTCATATTTTAATATTTTGAAACGTTCCTTCGCGTTATATAAATTATCATTATATTCAATTAATATTCAAATTATCTGAAATTATTTTCATATCAATACAGAAGTGATAGTCGACGAATACCAATTTTTATACAAGTATTTGTTTAGAATTGTAAGAAATTAATTTAAAAATTTTATTATCTACAATATATCAACCATTTTTACTTGAAACATTTTCATAACAATATGGAACTAATATTTGATAAATATTCATTTTGTGGAGTTCGTATTTGACCAAAACATTTATTTTACTCGTTCATAGTTGTTTAAGCTGCTTAACATTTTATTTACGACTTTCTGGTGTTATAAAACTGTATTTTTTTATCCTTAAAGAATTTTAATCTGATAAATGGTTGACACTAAATGAATGATTCATATTCTTTTAGCTTATTTTCAATTTTTTTAAATGTTTTCGGATTATAAAATTAGCATAATATGAAAAGAACAAAAATCTATTTTTAACAGAACCTCAGAAGAAATATAATCTTATTGGATTGTAATACAAGTTTTGGAATATTTGCAAAAGTTATTCAGTCAAAAATAAATTATCAATGTTTTCAATACACTGACTAGGCCTAGTACAATAAAAAATACAACTAGAAAAGTTTCGAATTGAATTTTTAAGAATTTCTACAAGATATATTATTTTGTTTATGTCTTTTTTCTGACTGTAATTTGACTGTGATTTGTAACATGAATTATATATATTACAATATTTTAATAAAAGTTGTAAATTTTGAATTGATGTTATATAAAAACCATAATTCGACAGAAAGATAAAAGTGAATCAATTGGAAAAATAATATAAAAAAGGTATCAAACTGAAAATATGGAAAATATATTATTTATATTTTTGTTTCTAGCTGACATATTTCCTCGCATGTGTTTTTCCTAAACTATACAACTATCGAATCGTGTTTTCGTGTAAATAAAAAAAAAACAGATGATCATTATTAAACGGAGCGACAAAATAAATTATCTGAGAAACGAACGCTATACTCTCGTATCGCTTTGAATTAGGTAACTTGTAAAAGTTGACATTAAAAAAAATCGGTGACGGTTTCGAGCACGGGCGTCTCTATCCGCCCGTTCGTCGACACCGCGCCCGAAACGCACAAAACTAACTTTCCTATGAATAATTCCCGTTTTCTGTTGGGTGGACAACATTCTGTAACAGATCAAGCTCAGACTGTGACGCAGCACATGCCGAAAATAACACAATGCGCCACGGTCTCATTGTACGTTTGTGAAAGGAGTACTCTGTGATCACTAGAGCCCGGATCGTAAAGTTGTGCCGCGTCGCCTCTAACTAAATCGATTCAGCTCTTTCGACTCAGCGGTCTTATCTACACCACTTGGCTGCTGACTCGTCTGTTACATTTTATTGTTTATAGCATATGAGAACATCAACGAGTTCTTGTATACATTCGGTTGATTGGCTCGGACGTGTTTCAAAGAATCAAAATGGAATTTTGAAAAGAAAACACACGCGCATACTTTGAAAATGTACTGAGTTTAATAGGCACGAAAGAAATATTTATTCGTTTATTGTTTTCATAACATTCCCACATACATTCCGATATGAATTTGTTTAAAACTGAACATTCATTAAAACTATTTCATCATGAAAGATTGCAAATATCCTACTTTGTAATAAATCTATTTAAACAAAAACCCTATAAACTGATACGAAACTAATATCAAAACCTTGTATACAACTGTATTAAACAACATTTCATATTTAGAAAGTTGTAAAAACTGATTAAAATACATTTATTTATATTATTAATATAGAATAATTAATTTATTATTTCATTAAAAAATAGTCAAATAAATATTCTATTACCAAACAAAAATTTTAATTAATTAATAGTTATTTCTTTATAATAAAAAAAATGAATAATTAATACACATTCTTGCAAGAGAATAAATTATTTAATAATTATTAAAAAAAATATCTTGCCCATAAATAATTATAAATTAAATTGAGTTTAAGAGTGAAAGTGCTCCAGTAAATTTTATTTACAATATCGTTATTATTTTATCTTCCTGCAAGCCCATTATTTAATTACTTTTCATAACAATCCTTAAATATACTATTATTAAAATCTCGATCACAAAAATAATATAATTTTTATTAAAATAACAACAAAGAAATTGAAGTTTACAGTGAGCAATTACTAAATCTTTTTATAAAAATAATTGCAGTGTTTGTGACAAAGATTCAGTCACAAGTGTGTTAAGTACAGTTCCTAAATTATAATTGTAAAAAAATAATTATTTTCATTAAATAAATTCTAGAAAGTTTTGTAAATCTTATTTGGTTTTAAACGAATATAGTTTTATCTGTTTCTTATTCTATTTATTATTATTAATTCCAAGTTGTTAGTTATTTTAATAATACAAGTTTATTCACACATTTTAGAAGAGACATTTATCTAATTATATATTTTTAATAGATTGACTACAACAATAATTAGTATTATTTAGGTCAAAATAATATTATATGTATATATATATATATATATATATATATATATATAAAGATACGAAAAACATCCTGTCTAGTAAATATTTTAGTCTCTTCAAAGCGCGCGTTTGAATTGTTTGTCGTTATTTGGTTCGAAAACTTGAAATGCTAAGTTTATTATAGAAACTGTTCTAAAAAGTATTTTTGGCATTGCTTTATCAGCTTGTACACTTAAACGGAACATAAACTACTTGAAGATGTCGCCATGAAGATTTCAGTGGCATGTGTAAATAATGGTCGACTGTATTTCAGATAAAAATAATGACGTTCTCTTTATACATACAAATACATTTTTGTCTTGTCTAGTCATATTTATATCTATAGAATTAATGTTATATATATATATATATATATATAAATGTTTGTAAGCACGGACAATTCTTTTCAAATTAAAACTTCGTATAAATTCTCTTAATTATGTCTTTGTAAGAAAATATCAAAGGTAGCAGGGTCGTAAAAAACTACATTCTTTCATTATCTCTAACCTATAAAAATGTCTATGCTAGATATAAATTTTTTTCTTCGTTAAAATTTTCAAAAGCCACATGTTAATTATCTGTGGGAGCAAATATCAGTTGTATTGATTTTACAAACAGTTGTACATAGGTATACACACACACAAACATGCTTATATATATATATATATATATATATATATATATATATATATATTTAATCCCTTGTATTAAAATGTCAATTAATTTATCTCATCAATCAACTTCTTTTCTCATTAAATTATGAGAGAAATAATAATAAAACAAATACAATTATAGAACAGATGAACGACTTCCTCATTGTTGGAAATAGATTTAAAAAAATTAATATGTTTCGTTTTATCAGTAAAGGCTAAAAGTTAAGATCCTTCTGTATTAATAATTAATGTTATTATATCATAAATACATCTTACTTATTAAATCCATAATTAAACTATAAAAATTAAAAAAAATGTATCTGTATCCTGAAATTATTACAAGTGCAAATTGTTCAAAATTATGATTTTCATATTCAGACAAAAAATATGAAAAACGTAACCTCACACTTCAATGTAACATCTAAGATAAATTCGTGATAATTGCAACAAAGGTCGAAAATCTCATTAATCTTTCAACGTTATTTAAATGTTGTCAGGTTGTTACATTCGAGAAGCTAAGAACTATTGAACAACGCCCTAAAATATGTTTTATATCTTTAATATTTTTTTCTTTCTCGGAGTCTTTTATTCATATTTATTTGTTTAGAATACTTAATTGGTTGATTATTTGGAGTTTAAGGGCGCATTGACATTTAAGGTCATTAGCGCCCGTTTAGAATCCTTGAAGTCTTTTGAATATATCTTCATGGAGGTAATTTGAAATATTTGAGTTCGATGATAAGATATTTTAAACGAAGACAATCTATTAAATGTAAAAATTAATTCGGAGCTTTTACATTGAATCATCCATCATATTAGGCATTGCCTACATTTCACATTCCAGTTGAAAAAAATGCTGTCGAAGCCATAAAATATGCAAAAAAATATTAAAACAGTGTAATAGGTCCGAAAATACATTACAAATTCATCGACTCAAAGCAGCTACCCTTCTTTCGACAAAAGATTCATCAATTACCCAAAAGATAGAACAAAGTTATACAAAATAACAGAGGATACTTTGAGGAATGAAATATATTTCATTTTTCCGTAAACATTTTCTATAAAAAGACACCGAGTAATTTTTATACCTAATATTGAAGATGAATCAAGTCGAAACCCGGTCATAGAAAAAGGAACTTAAGAATAAATCTAAAGATTCTAATAGAAAATCACACTTATTAGATATTTTGAACTTATATTTCTTATAATCACGTGTAATCGTTTATAATTATCATTCATTGTACGAATCAAATGAGAAATGGATTTATGTTGACTTAAGTGATTTTTTAATGAGAATAAATGAAAAATTATACGGTTTTGTCGTTATATATATATATATATATATATATATATATATATATATATATATGCGTGTGTGTGTAAAAAAATATACATGAACGTAAATGCATAAATGTTACTAAGGTAGAGTTCCTGATTTTTTTCGTTTCGAATGATCACTTAAATGTTTTTTAAACATGCATGCCATAAATGCAGCGTTTACTATAATAAAATGCTCGTTTCATTGCACGCTATCCACAGAGGTGTCAACTTTATGGCATCATAATATCGCAGAGAGTTGCACCGCCATATAAATCCAAGAGTGCAAGTGATTATATGCAAGGATTTGGAATACGTTTCGCCGGTCTTATTATTTAATGCGCGGCGAGTCGCTCGGATACTGCATACTGTTTGTTATGGCAAGATGGTTAGACAAGTTTACTTGTAAATGGAAGCATCTATTCGATCCATCAAATGATTCTAAACGATGTTCAGTAGTGACTAATAACAAACTCAGGAGAAGTATTTATGCTGATGCAGAATATATTTAAAAATTTTATATACATCTGGGATATGTTTCTGATTGTAGCAGAAAAATATGTTGTGTTATAAAATATGTACTGGCAAAGGAACTAATGTTCCCGAAAAAAATGTTATTCTATCCGGCAATGAAGTTACAACCGCTACCGAATTTTTAAACAAAATATTTAACTTACAGAGAAACGCTACTAACTTAGGGTTGTATATTTTTTCATCCCTCTATATAAATAAATGCACGTTTCACACAGACATACGCATATATATATATATATATATATATATATATATATATATATATATATATATATGCATATATATATGCATGTATGTGTATCATAAAACTAACATAAATTCTTGGAAAGTTTGAACAAACGAAACCGAAACTATTTTTTCTGGTCGGCATTGCGGATCTGAAAGTATGCAATGTCGCCTCATTTAGTTTTATAACCCTTACAAACGCACGGTCGAACACACTTTTATTTACTATAATGACTCGCACATTATATTGCTATATATTTAAATGTAGCAGATTGTTTATATTTCGTACTTACATTTATTGCGCACGACAAAATTTCAATCTATTTATTGAAAAATACATGAACGTTTTTATTCTGAAAATTCTCAAATAATCAAAAAGTAGATTGGTTTATTCTAAAACATGTGTTTTTTTTTAATATCAAATATTTATTGATTTTGTACACTGATTTTAAACGGTATGTTTGTTAAAAAAAATTTTTTTTGTTCATTTGAAATGAAATTAATTATTTAAAAATGTATTGATATTAAGATAAGAATTTATTATGTCGTTATGATCATAACAGATGTATACGAATAAAAATTCATATGAATTTTTATTCGTTTTTGCTATAAACTCTCTATAACCGTGAAAATTAAATTTGTGTTTCTTTAATATTTCATGCTGAGTTAGAGCTTCAAAAACAAATAATTTTGAAGCTTGTAGAATTCTTAATATAAAAAGACAAGAAATTTTTCTGTATTAAAAGCTCGTGGTATTATTAGCTAAAAGAGAATTAATGACAAAAATGATCAATAATTTAATTATTGAATATTTTAAAACAGAAACAAGTGTATACTGAGTAGAAAATTTGTCTAAAAAAAATAAAAAGACAAATTATGAAACTATTCTATCATAGTTTATTTTCATGCAGAAAAGATGATGTCTGTTTGAAATAATGAATGATATTAAAGGAATTTGTTTAAAGAATTTATGTTTAATTAAAGTAGGAACATGAGACTACATATTGAATATTTATTGAATATTTATAACTTTCAACAAATAGATTTTTTTATAAATTTTTATTCAAGTAGATATTTTAAGATTTGATTTCATTTTTAAATAATTTAAAAAGAAAATAAAGAAAGCGTTTTTAGATATTTTTATCTAGTAGATTATTAAATTTAATATACAAAGAGAGAGAGATTTATATAATTTAAAAACAGAATTAGAGGTATCAATCCTGAACACACGGTCTTTCTTATTCAAAACGAAACTAGCTAGCGGCCACAGCCAAAAATAGATTTCACTTTCACTATAAACATTTGAATACATTTATAAGAACCCATATAGGAAGACAATTTTTTTGTATAAGCGTGTCTCATACGTCCGTATAATGGTATGCAATAAAAGTTACCCTTTACCTACTTTTCGTCAATTATGTTCGTCGTATAATAAGGAAATGCAAACGTTCTGCTTTTGTATGTGTATTAGAAACGCTCGAGTCTTCCGCATACAAATCAGTCTGTCTGAAAACATCAAACACGCATACATTTGAATGTTGTTAAATGCATACCGTAAACATTTTGTAAGGGTTATGTTGTGTATATGATACACACATAAGGTTGAGTATGTGTGTGCAATAAAATCATTTAGGTGAGTACGATTGCAGGCGAAATGTTTATTAGGTATCATATGAATTATGTGTACATGTAGTGAAACAGTGTTATAAAATTCACATGGACTTGTTTGCGAATATAAAATATTTATTTAAATAATAAGTTTTGTTTGAGAATGAAATAAAATCGAACTGAGTTTATTTGTGTTCACATGTAAGTTAAACCATGCAAACATTTAAAACTTGTCTCGTTAGATTGTAAATAATTCTGATATTTTTTTTTAAAAAAAATTAAAAGTAATGATAACATTTTAAAATGATCTACTAATTCATTTTTTTATTTCATAAGATGTTGAGATTTTTTTATTCTAGTAGATGACTTATTTTAAACTTTAAAAGAAATTTTATTTCATTCTTCATGAATGATTGAGTAAAACTATTGATCACAACACACTGTGGCAAAATTCCCTTTCATATCTGAATTATATTTTCAATTCGGAAACAATCAAAAAAAATCTTATCCCAAATGTTCAATAAATCATTATTAATCATTCTTGATGGTTGTTTATACATATATCGATCGTGATAAAAAAAATGATTTATTGACCAGAAAAATGTTTGTGGATTATGAAATGAAAAATAATTCATTTGTGATACTAAAATTTTGATGGACTTGATTGAACTTGAGATTGTTTCAATAATATAAATTAAAGATTTTTTTTAAATTTATTAAACTTTTTTTTTCTGACAATAATGTTTCTTTATTTCATATTAAATTATTATATATATATATATATATATACATATATACATATATATATATATATATCTTTCTATGAAAAATAATTATTTTTAAAAAATAACTTAAATAAACAAACTGGTATATTGTTTATATCTCAAAGATAAATAAGTATACTTATACAGCACTTAATAAAGCTTTAAATTTTTTTTCTTAATAAAACCGAATACGCTTCACCGAAGAAAAAAATAAATTCCTTTTAAGCAATCATACTCGAAAAAATTGTCAAGAAAAACAAAACTAAATATCATACGAGACGCAGAAGATTATAGAAACGAACAATGGGAACTAGTAATAGAAAAAAATAATGACTTGAAGTTTGAATGATATATATTTCGTAGAAGGTACTAAATGACACAAAATATAATTTGTTCTTGTTCCATTGATATAATTTAAGTATAATTTTGAAGGGGAACAAACGTACAACACACCGTATATCTGTATATACGTGATTGCATGCTTTCCACAAACACATTCCAAATATATCTATATATTTTATCATCTATTATAACGTGTTATCATGTGTAACATTCATCTTGTAAATATAAAAATAAGATCGACCGTGCATAGAAGCGATAAATAAAACGTGGCTCAACCGATTGTATCGTTAAAATCGTGAGGAACTTTTGTCGTGTATTTTTCTTTATTATTTTACATATGTATATATATATATATATATATATATATATATATATATGCATATCTCACGGTTTATACAAAAGGAAGTCGTGTAAACTAATGCGATAAATAGTTTACTTTGATTGTAAATCACTCCCGCATGTTTTAATATTTTCAAACATGTGTGTGTATGTACATTGCAGACCAAGAGTTTTCAAACGGTGTGAATTAATAAGAAAAGATTTCTTCTGAACAATCGATCCGTAAAAAATAAAATGAAATCCTCTATAGCTGATCAACGATTCAGGTGTTCTCTGTTACTATTTCGATCTAAGATATGAGGTTAAAAAAAATGTTTTTTTTTAGGTATTTATTGCATGTTTCGTATGAAATGTGGCACAATTCGTCTAAAATATATGATGTCATATTTTATAAGATTTCTTAATTACAAATAAATATATTTTGTTATGTATTTTAATTCCGTTGTATATTTTTGGCAATCAGTAATGTCGTTTCTATAAAACTGATTTTATTTCAAACACACGTTTAAATGTCATAAAAAAATTCAGATTCTAAGCAGTTTAACGATAGTGTAAGATGAACGATAGTGTGATATGAAAATGTATGAATCGATTTAAAAAATATAAATGATTTGTATCATCAAAATAAATAAACAAAACGAAACTGTAATACACACACACACACACATATATATATATATATATATATATATATATATATATATATATATATAAAATGCATTATAATAATACTTTGTAAAACGCCTATTAGCAGTATATAAAAGAATAATTTTACTTTATTAGCATAAATGAGTGAATGTGTTAATTGTCAACAAACATAAAACCATTTATGGCAATTAGATAGTTTTAAAGAATACTGAGGAGTACATATAATTTATTGTTTAAATATTTACGTTACAGTTAAAATTGATATATTGAACTTAAATATTTTATGGCATATATATATATATATATATATATATATATATATATATATATTATATTTAAATTCTGTACCTTTAAATTAAATCAATCATAAGTTTGTTTTAAATTAAAATATTTTCTCATCGCTGTATAATTTTTAAGCGTCAATCTTACATTTGAAAACACTATAAATTATTAAAAAAAATAAATTATAAATTCTATAAATGTTTTAACAACCATTTTTTGTACGTATGACTAAAATGTATATCTACTGTATTTGAAAATAGTAAGATGATAGAAAAATCGATGTTGTTTGAATAATTATTCAATTAAGCTTTCAATATAAAGAAGAAAGTCTATTAAATATCAAAGTATTCTTTTCTTCTTGTTTTTGCACTTTATTTGAATTCATTTTCAAAAAAAATCACTCTGTACATATAAAAAAATATTTCACTCTTGTTCTTTGTTCATTTTTAACAGCTTATGATGAATATTTGGATTAAAAAAAAACATTTTGAGAAATGAATTATTTCTAGAAATGAAAATGTTTAATTAGTATTTAAAAAAAAATATTGAATAAATTTTCATGTATCAAATATAACCTCAATTACTTTAAAACGGAAGTGTTTTAAAAATAGATAATTTATAAATATTTATTGGATAAAGTTAAAAGCCTAATCATATTAAAATTTTAATAAAAGCTGTGTTTTTTCAAACCAATTATATTTAATCAGAAAAAAGTTAGATGTATTTAAAAAAAACATGATTCCAACTGACTATTTAAAATAAAAACCAATTACTAAAAGTTCAACTCGACCATTTTTCAAACCCCATTGCTTGAACTCTGCGGGAGGTCAGAAACATTTACCATTAATACGAGGGATTCTTTAAAATCATAGTTCTGCGTCGGCGACCATAGCAGTGACGGGTGGAGTCTGATGAGTTATGTGACAGTATTATTGTATGAAGATTTTCTAACATGGATATAAATTACACTAAAAATTATACACATATATGTACGTATGTATATACATATTTAAATTTACGATATGTTTTTTAAAAGATTTTTTTTGAATATATTAACAATTTTTTTATAAACGCAATCCTCAAAAAGACATATTTCTTTTTACATTTTTTTTAAATCTGGAAATATGATATTCGTTATTGGATGTATGTAAAGTGATAAGAAAATTTATACTTGAAAAAAAATAACAATCGAAAATATCATCTGAAATGTTAATCAGACATAAAGAATCATCCTGTCAGCTTAGTGAGACATGGATTTACGTACAGCACGTTTAATTTTATTATTTGTTTTCGAGAATAGCGTGTAGATGTTATTTGAATATATATTTTATTGTTGGACAATACTTATATGAATAATACAATGAGATAGAATTGGATACACAACACCTACATCTTTTATATTGAACATCGGCCAGTTTAGTACATAAATTACAGTTTAGTTCATGATAAAAACATACATACATACTTATATATAACCTTTTTACATGCAAATAATTCTGTTAATAAATATCCATTGTTATAAAAAAGAGATTTGTTAAATAAAGTTAAAACTTTTTTTAAATAACAAATAAAACAGAATTCTTTTACATAATTTTTAAGATATTTTTTAGTTGATTTCTGTGATTATTTTATTCTGTTGATAAAATAGAATTAACTTAACAACTTTAAACATTCTAATCATTAAGAAATACAAAAACAGATCAATTCTCTTTATCAATACTCTTAACGATACAACATGTCGATAACATATTTAAACAAAACGTTCTATAAAAACGATAAAACGTTAACGTTCAATTACCAAACGTGGAACGGAATAACGAAAATATAAAAAAATAAATAAACTATCCGTGGTACTCGAACGCCTTCGTATTGAACACAAGATGCCATTACGACGTTTAAATGGGATATTAGAGAGATAAGTGTAATCCGAGCTATCAAAACAATGGGTGACTGCAGGCACGCCTAAAATAATAAACCGATATCAAAGAAGAACCAACGTGGATGATGATGATGACGATGATGACAAGAAGATGGGACGATCATAGTGGGGGAAATTCAATTAAATCAACGCGGGCGGTTATATATCTTGGCGTATTAACGTGGGGTTGATTAAACTTCAGCAAGGATTGTGAAACGGCATAGGCGTACTAATTGATTTCTAGAAGTTTTTTTTTCTATTTTCATAAAAACTTGGCATTGATTTGCATTGTAAAGTGATGTATGATTTATTGTTACATTAGAGAGTAAGTGAGAAATAAGAATCGTATTTAAAACGTATTAAATATTTATCTATTCTTATTGAAAGTATCGAACATTATTGAACAATAACTCTGATGCATAAATTATAGTTTACTCCATCATATGTAGTAAGGTAACAATCTTCGATCGCATTGTTATTCTCAAAATAAAGATTTATTAATTGCATTGTTATTGTCAAGAGAATTTCACACTAGAGAAGTACGAAAATATTTTCAGTTTTATTCAAACAATCATCAATTTGAAAAAAAATTTGTTTAAATTTCCTACACATTTTCAGCGTATAGATAAGCAATGTAAAAATTGCAAATAAAAAGAAATTATTAATATTTATTAAAATTTATTATAAAAAAATGAAATCAAATGAAAAACAAATTTTCACATATTTCAAATTATTAAATTGTTAATCTACGATGCAGCTATTCTATATATATATATATATATATATATATATATATATATATATATATATATATATATATATATATATATATATATATACATAGTTACCCAACAAATGGAGCAATGTTATACAAAGAAAAAAAGTTATACAAAATATTGGAGGATATTTCGATAATTGAAATATATTCCATTTTTCTATAAACATTCATTTTCTATAAAAAAGGAACAGAATTAATTTGTATACTTAATATGTATGTTAAATCAATTTCATTTCTAGAAAGTTTCAGGCAATGTAATATTTCCCAAAGTGATTAGTGTACCTGAGTGAAGCACATCAGAAGTCAGTTGTCCGATCAAGATTAAGACTTTATTAAATTGTAAAGAAGTATTATATGGCATAAATAGGATTTTCAGATGTATAATAAAAAGTAAAGAATAAATAAAATGAAATGATAATTAAAATTGATACAGGAGAAATAAATAGAAAAGAGTTGAAAAAAAATTAGGAATTGTTTAACAAATTCAAAATATACAGTTGGAATATTTGTTTCAACAACTTTATATTTTTTTATCTTCTGATTTAAATTCAGTTCTTAATTTCACAATGAACATAAATTTAAATTAAATATAATATTGTTAATAATAATATTTTTTTAACAAATAGTTAATACGCATATAACATTGTTATTCATAACAGAAAACGCATTAAAAATTAGTTTGCAACAAAGAAGTAAACCCATTTTATGAAATGTGAAACAACCGTTGATTCCAAAACGATAAGACATGTATTGTGATATTACTCATACGTTAAATAATTTATTGTTATATTTTTACGATTTTTAAAATTAATTTGTTATCTGTATACAGATCTTATATATTTTAATCCTTTTTTACAATGCACACTTTCTGCAATTAAATAATACAAAATTATTTTAATATTTTTTTATTACTTTTTAAGACTTCCTGGTACTAAATGTGTTCACCTATCGATAATACCGTTTTATGAGAAAAAATTCGTTTTGTTTTTCTATACATATGAGAGCAAATACAGTGACATGGATCCGTTTTAGGAACGAACAGTCGACTACGCCCCTGTGACCGTGCAAAGAAAAAAATCTCATGGCTCCGAGTTAATTATTTCTAGCGGAGTGTATACATTGATGCCCTTGCGCGTAGCACCCCGTCTTTCGACATAAAGTTACTGCCATTTTCACCAAGTCTAATTTAATACCGGCAACGAGCATTTCTGTGCACATAGTAACGCATTAACGAATCGTACAAAATAAATATTTTCTCTTCACAGACGTGCGCTATCTCTAACTGAATTAAATTACATTAGTTTATAGCAGTTTTGTTTAATGTTGCGCCATTAAAGTTACTTTAATATGAAAATTCATAATCATCGTGCCGCAGGTTTCATTTCATTTTTATAATTCATAATGATTATGTTGTGTGATCTTTTTCATAAACAATGAAAGAAAATTATGAGAATAGAGATTTTTTTACTACTACCTAGTTTTCTTATTTTTAATTCGGTTTATTTTTAACATAAAAACATTGACAAAGCACTAATATTTTTTTAAAACTAATATTTCATACATAAATTATTATTTTAAAAATATATCTATTCAGAAAAAAATATTTTATAATAGTAGAATTATATAGTAAAACTAAAACAAGAAAACCTCACTAAAATCATAATAAATAATTCCAAAATTGAAATTATAATATTTATTTCCTACATTTTTAATTTAAATGATGATATTTGACATTAAAAAGAATGTTCTAATATATTCACTTTTCAATAAAGAAATATATGTTAAAATGACCGTCGGTTCTTTCATAAAATCCAGAAAAAATCATACTCGTATTAATTTTCGTATTGATTTAAAAAAACATTTCATTTTTTAATATATAACATAAAAAATATATTTTTACATTTATAAGAATTGACTTTTAATTCACGAAAGAAACAATAAATGATATTTAAAAATCGGAAATAATCCAGAAGAACATTTGAAGTGAATTGAAGTAATTATATGTGAAATAAATTATTTTCAAAATATTTCATTGTATTTTTATACATGAAATTACATTTATATTTTGTTTAAATAAATATTTAATCAATTTAAGCAATAATTAAACTTATAATATTTTAAATTTATAAATTATCTATTTTCAAATTTTATAGTAGTTGTTTAAAAATATTTTTCTATTTTTTGTAGAATCCTGCTTTAATGTTTAATTCTTAATAAATATTTAATTGATTAAAAAAATTAATAAATCACAAAAAAATTATGAAACTTAAAAAAACTATTGTTTGAAAAACTTTACGATAATTTCCCTAATGAAAAATGTTCAATAATTAATTAATAATCATTTCTAAGTGTTCTTAAATATTCGATAGCAATTCGGTAGCAAAATTTCGATAGCAATGTCGTCATCCTCAAATTATTTTTTAATTTTTTGTACGGTGTTACCCTAATATCTATTTCTTAACACTTTGTCGATTAAAAAGATTCAAATTTGTATAAGCTGATTGAAATAAAAATGTAAAATTGATTAATGTTATAATTTAAATAATTTGATTCATTTTTAAAATCAATATCTTGTTATTTCAGACGATTATCCTCTTTGATTCGACAATTTGGAAACTTATATATTTGATTGTGAGAATTTTTTTCAGCAAACTGTTCAGAACCTAAATATAGCTAGCTAGCCCTAGCTCCTTGCTGGCAAAATGTTAATTAATATTTAATTAGAACATTTATATTTTATTTTTTTAACATTTAAGAACATTATCAATATTTCCTTAACATGATTTATAATTGAAAAAGAAAATAATTCCTAGCAATCATTTTTTAAAATTAAAATCTATTCTTTATCAATTAATGAACATAATAGCTAATTTAAGAATAAATATAAAATACAGTTCATTTTATATTTAGGTACAAAAACAGACTACTGTTTCGAATTAAATTAAATAAAAAAACAACATTAAATATGATGGTTTTTTGCATTATCGTGCTTCTAAGTAAATGTTATTTCATTTTCACTGCGATTTATTAAAAAAACATGTTTCGGAAAAGAATCTAATCAAGTATATACCGACAGCTAGAAATACAATATATGATTACGGTGTACATTTTTTCATATCTGTTCCTATAATCAACAAATTACAAACTTGCACACATTAATTATTGATAACTCGGCGCAAGTCGTCTTTTATTAAATAATTACATGATACTTTAATTATACATTTAGTTGTGCAGTAATTCAACGTGCGCCATTATGAAATACAGTTTTCCACCATCGTCGAACATCAATACAAAAAGCTACACGTTATTATATTTTCAAACTAATGTGCATAATTGAATTTTATTGTAAATTAACTACAAGGCAACGCACATAAATGGAATTGTTTTTTTCAAACAGAAATTTCTACACGTTTAGCATCGTGTTCAATGAAATTAGTGTTTATAATTTATGACGACTCGAACGTTTTGTTAATTTTCATCGGTGTGTTTAAAATATTTTTGACGAATTAATTTTTTTTAGTCCGGAACACCTGTATAGTTGTGCATATCTCGGTCTCGCTTTAATTATAATTGAAATATTTTTCAGAGGTTAAAGATGTCAGCGTAACTCATATTACAATACAAGTTCAAACATAGAACGCGGCCATATTACAATTTAAACCATAAAAAAGTAAAGAAAAAAAAACATCTGCAACACCTGTACTCTATTTCATTTGTTTCAGCTACCTGCTCCGTACAGGATTGAGCTCCGACCATGAAAATGACAATGTATGTGGGCCGAGCTGCTGCATCGACTGACGTCTCTATATTTTATGATCATGTTTTCGATCCTCCCTAAGGACTCATGCCGCGCTATAGCCACAAACAGGTTCCCAATCTACATCTCGGATATCTTTGTGTGTGTGTGTGGAATGCCAATCCTTTCAGACGGTAGATAAACAACGTGGGATTGGAGGTGCATTTATTCGAATGTCGTAAAATAACTCTTAAACGTCAAACGAAACCCGAATTAATGTACACGTATTGAAAAACATAATAAAATATATAAAATATATGTTGATCAAACGTTACAGTCTTCGTTAGTTCTATCTGAACGTCGAATGTGTGTGCGTGCGAGGTTCAGTGTGTCTGTATTTTTTTTCCTATTCTCACAGTGTGTGTGAATATATATATATATATATATATATATATATATATATATATATATATATATATATGCATGTATGTATGTATAAATGTATTTTATTTACTTGATTTTGAGTCGAGCCGATGCTGAAAATATATTGTTGGATTTGTTTTCGAATTACATGTTTACGACATTGTAAACGCTACAAATGTATTATATTTCTTTTTTAATTATCACCTGTGATTTGATAGCAGTCTGCTGGTATTGTATTATTATTAATTAGAAGCATTAAATTAACTTCAAATAAATGTGTAATGAACGCAGTTAACAATAATAAAATTATTTTACTATTATTTTCGAGTTAAAATAAGCAATTTTCTCGGTAGTATAAAAAACGAATGGAGTAAAAAAATTTATACATCATTATTATATCATCATTCTTCACTGAAACAAATCAATTCTAATACTTTTTTTATGCGGTAAAATTTCGAATTAAGGTATTTTGGATTCAAAATTGAAATTTGAGTAGATTTTATTCAAAATAATACATGAATTATATGATTTTTATATACGATTACTATATTAATATGTTCTAGGTACTCTACTGAAATGTTAAACAATTAAGATGAGAGTTTAATGTGAATAAGACAACTCAAATTATTATTTGGTCTTTTTAAGACATTGAAACGATTTCAAGTAGGAGAAAAATGAAATTAAACGAAGAATAATTCATCATTGTCTATCAAACATAGATAAAAATAATCATAATTATAAATTTATGACCGAGATGTATGGAAAAAACAGAAATCTTTTGTTTCAAATAGAAACGAGAGATCTTAAAATGAAAAGTAATTTTATATTCTGGAATCATTCCTTTCTCTCCCAATTATTTTTCATTTCACAAATCAGAAAATTCTTCTCGTCAAAAATATTCAATTATCATTACTGATTACTGCCTATCCTTTTTCCTAAACCAGACTTCTGTAAAAGACTGGAACGAAAAAGTTGAAAACAATGTTCTATTCCAGAAAGAGAACCATTGTTACAGATTCTAAATACATTCTTAGAAAATCTATTATTATTTAAATATCGTTAAAATTTATTTTCATAAGTTACTAAACACAAGTACCAATTTTAGTTATATGAAAAGTATTATATATAGGAATTATTTATTTAAATAAATCTTAGAAATATCATTAATGAAAATCATCTTTAATACATGGACGAATATCTCTTATCAGCCATATACATAAATAAAATCTTGTCGAATAATTTATTAGCTATCACGACTACTGTTTATTATGAATATTTTAACATGAATTACATCCTTGATTCGAACCGAACCATCTTCTACTTTTTTTAACAAAAATCAAATGAATCTGTCTAATAAGATAACTTATTTATGAGACAGCGTCCATGAAGTATTTGACAGTTCAACTGTGTACTCAACCATAAAAGCACAACGTGATATAATTATATACGTTATCTTTATGTTGTTCGTTGTAACTGCATTCTTTATGATAATCTTTTATACTTATATATATATATATATATATATATATATATATATATATAAGCTATATTTTTCAAAAGAAAATGTAGTAAGAAATTAATAAATGTTCGTTTTCTATTCATGAAGTCTATATTATTTTTTTTATAATTACTTGCTTTTGAATTCAAGCAATCAATTTATTGAAATAAATTCAATACGATATTGATTTGAAAGAAAGGTTTGTTTTATTTACTAACTTTCATTTTTCAATGACTTTTTTATGCATAATCAGAATAAAAAAAAAACAACAAAAAGTGTTCATCAATTTACGGTAAGAAAATATATTTAATAATTTACTTATTTTTTTACAATACAGACACTAGTAAAATAAACATGGTCCGTAGAACACACATTTATTGTATCTTTAGTAATTTTCTAATAATTTGAATCTTGAACTTTCGAAATTCTTTGACATACGCTATTTTGTATTTTTTATTTGCTTTTATGTAAGTAATGAGTCAAGCAAAAAAATGATTATTATGAAGTATTTGGTATTCAAATTTCATTTAAAAAAATATTACTGCTTGGATGCTGACTTCTCTGTTTACTAACAAATAAAATACTGATATATAACAGTAATACTCCCAAATTATTAATAAGCATAGATTTTTAACAGAAAAGTTTTTTTCAATTTATAAGTAAAGTAAATATATTATTAAATCTCTCGAGATTTATGCTTTTGATTTAAATTGTATCATTATAGAGTCTCTCTAGGATTTATAAGTTCCCTTAATTATACAAAAATGCAACAAAAATCAAGTAAAGTGAACAAAAATAAAGGCCTAGTATGTATATTCAAGCATGCAACATATGCACAACACAGCAAGGCTACACGGATTGTAATACAGATAAGACGCTTTGCGTTATAAGCCGGCACTAGCATTGCTCACTCATCGGTCCCATGGTGTAATGGTTAGCACTCTGGACTTTGAATCCAGCGATCCGAGTTCAAATCTCGGTGGGACCTGTGGTTACTTTTTTTTAAATTTTTATTATTAAAAATTATAATTAAGGAATATAACACACCATATAAAATAATAATTTAAAAAATAATTACTTGACATATAGAAATAAATAAAAACTCAAATACAAATTTCATGTTGTATAGAACAAATGAATCGAAAATTCATCTCTTAAACGACTATTAAAAAAAGAATTTGAGAAATCTACAAATTAGCAGCAATAAAGAATGATATACTAAATGAAAAATGAGGTGAAAGATAAAATATCAAAATAAGTAAACATACTTGACAGTGATTTTATATTACACACAATTAAATATACTTATTAATTATATATTATATTTATACTATATTTAATATTACAATTAACAAATTATTTAGCAAGATAGTAATTTGTTGTAATTATTAAACAATACTAGATAAGTAAAATATTTGTAAATATATATCAGCACATATTACTTTACAAACAGTTTTATATTTAAATTGATTTTGAAATAATTACATTTCATTCTATATATTCATTTTGACATATTATATATATATATATATATATATATATATATATATATATATATATTAAATATAATTCCTGGACTTGTAAATAATTTTTAATTATTCTAAAGAAACAATCATTGATAAATACAAATATTAATATTCAATATCTATACTTTTGTAACAAAATATATTTCCGTAAAGAATATTCTCATATTTCTGTACGACATTTTAAATAATTACAAAATAGGAAACTGTACTCCTATTTTCAACCGTGAATATTTTTAAAGTATCTAAAACGAACATTCTATACCACAAGTTATAAAATTTATTGGCTGTTTACACAAAAACACATACTGCATTATCTACTAATTTTTATGTACTGTACGTTTATGAACATTACAAATTAATATCGTACATTTCACTATACAATGTACAGTTTACGAGCTGAATATCGTTTAATAGTAATGGTTTTGTCGACCATGTTAGAAATTTGCATACGAAGTGATGACGAGTCGAAATCTGCACATTGTCTTATATCATCGTCTATACAAAATTAAACAATGTACAATCAAGTCATATATTTTAT